>JAXCGZ010002093.1:57500-95000 GCA_037179515.1 Halocaridina rubra | reverse complement strand
TTACTTCTAATTTGGATTCTCTTTCTTTTCGCCATAAGGTATCATTCCTATCTCTCTTCTATGGTTACTACTACCAACGCTGCTCTGATGAGTTGGCGAGTAGCATCCCTCACCCACTGCCGAGGCCGCACAACACTCGCCAAGCGGCCTAGTCTCACAGGTACTGTGTAGAGATTTGTAGATAGCGGATTGGTCGGTGCAGTGACTGCTTCATCCCATGTACTTCCAGACTCTTGAACTCTCTTCCTCCTTCTGTCTTCCTTAATTCTGTTAACCTATCTTCCTTCAAAAAGAGGATCTATTGTCGTCTCAGGGACTATTCCTACCATATCTCTAAGTCCTCAGGACTTTGCCTATTCTTTCAGTCTTTCCTTTTCCTTTGTGTATTAGTACCTCAACTCTGCCTTGTCCGTAACCTTTTTCTTTCCCTTCGTCTTATTGTTTTCTCCGTGCCCGGGTCTTTATCGATGAGGGCAGTTTTTTTTTTTGCCTGTCCCGGTGTCACACTCATAATAAAAAGCAAATATAGTATCTAAATTATATGTAATGACTTATGTTGTGTCTTATTATACTATGAGTTCCATTATTTATAATTAATGGCACTTAGTAGAGATGGTACGAGTAGCTTTAGAGTCCTTTAAACAAGACTGATATCATCAAGACATATGCAAGATAATATGCATATAATTCGGTATGATTCGCCTTATCTAATTATTCAATCAAACTTTGTTTATTGATATTTGATTGAGTTCTTATTCAAAACTCATCAATTCCTCCAGGAAGAATGAATTAAGCAAAGTTAAATGCCAGTGAATATTTATAATGAATTATAAGTCAAGTTATCATAACTATCCCATGTATCCTTTCACCTGTAATTACGTATATTCAGTCATTTCCCAGCCACTGTTTAATACATCCTTCCCGCTATGAAAAGCACACTGGATCAGTATCCAGCTCCTTATACTTGATTATATAAATGTTTAGTGCTAACCTGTCTTTGGGTCAGTGAATCAGCACCAGAATCTCACCCTGGAGGCGATACTAAAGACATCACTTCAAAACTGCGACCGCGGGTTTGGTTCCCCGCTTGTTCAACATGCTTTTTGAGAATAAATGTGTGAATGTGCATATACATACATGCATGCATGCATGAATTCATACATACATACATACATGAATATATATATATATATATATATATATATATATATATATATATATATATATATATATATATATATATATATATATATATATATATATATATATATATATATATATATATATATATATATATATATATATATATATATATATATTAGTTGAGAGCAGAAATCAAATAGTTAAACTAAAGTGAATCATATGTAATATGAAGTTTAGTTTGCATATACGATTTTCTGGTATTATTTGTAAGAACTCAACCATGCCCCAGTAATTAATTATATATTAATGGATATGTTACACCGAGAGGAAAAGCTCATTATAACATTTTGTATGTGACATAGTCTGCAAATATATCTTGAGTTAATCAACCAGCTTATAGGAATTCACAAATGTGCTTGTAGCAACTCAAACTACCTGAAAAGATATGTGTATGCACACGCACACACACACACAAGGGGGGATATGGTGACAGTCTTTAAATTCCTTCATGGTTATGATAGAGTGGTTAGGGATCGATATTTCGATATGGCTGGCTCTAGAACTAGAGGTCATAGTTTGAAGCTTCGAAAGAAAACTTGTTTGCAGGATGTAAGGAAATACTTTTTCAGTGTAAGAGTAGTTGATAATTGGAATTGGCTAAGCGAGGAGGTAGTTAATGCTATCTCAATCCATAGTTTTAAGGACAGGTACGATAAGTATCACTAAGTCTAAAAATGGAACCGATCAGGAGACGGGAAGATACGAGCTTTGGGCTCTTTCCCGTAAACACAATTAGGTAATCACAATTAGGTAATCACACACACACACACACACACACACACACGCACACACACACACACACACACACACACACACACACACACACACGCTGATGGATTTAGATGTTCATAAAGCTACAGGTCCTGATGACATATCCCCTCATGTGCTTAAAAAATGTGCAAACACAATATCAGTGGCACTAAGTATCATATTTAAGGAGTCACTGGAGTCGGGGGAGATTCCAAGATGCTGGAAACAAGCAAATGTGATACCTATCTTCAAAAACGGAAGGAGGGATACGGCTCTGAACTATAGACCAGTTTCCTTGACCAGCATAGTTTGCAAAGTTATGGAGAAACTACTAAGGAAACATATCTCTCTTCACTTGGAATCCTTCAACTTTTTGTCAGTGAGGCAACATGGCTTCAGAGAAGGTAGATCAACAGTAACAAACTTATTAGAATTTTATGATGAGGTAAGCCAAATCTTAAAGGAAAGAGTGGGCTGGGCAGATTGCATATTCCTAGACTTCCAGAAAGCATTTGACACTGTTCCACTTGGGAGACTTATTAGGAAGCTGCAATCAATGGCTAGAATAGGTGGAAATGTTTTGGAATGGATAAAAACTTACTTAGAAGGAAGGGAACAGAGGGTTAGAGTAAGACACTCAGTGTCTGAATGGAGAAGAGTTAGTAGTGGAGTTCCACAGGGTTCAGTTTTAGGGCCACTTTTGTTCCTTGTATATGTAAATGACCTTCCAGAGTTTTTAAATTCATTCATGAATATGTTTGCAGATGATGCAAAGATTGTGAAGAAAGTAAAAAACGAGAACAATGGTAGAGAACTTCAGGAGGATCTAAATAATCTGCATGAGTGGTCAGAAAAGTGGCTCATAAGGTAATGAGAATGGGTACAAGTGCAAGAAGGCCCAAGCTTGACTACTCGGTGGTTGGAGTACAACTTCAAGAGACAGAAAATGAGAGAGATCTAGGAGTAAACATACTGGCAGATTTGTCTCCAGAAATACATATAAATGACATAGTAAGGGCAGCACACAGGTAGCCTTCAGGCACATGGACAAGGAAATGTTCAGAAATATTTATGTAACCTATGTGAGGCCAAAACTCGAATATGCAGCCCCCTTTTGGAATCCACACTTGAAAAAGCATTTAGCTAAGCTTGAAAAAGTTCAAAGATCTGCCACGAAACTGGTGCCAGAAATACACAATCTCAGTTATGATGAGAGGCTGAGGGAATTAGACTTACCATCACTCGAAGCTAGAAGAGTGAGGGGGGATATGGCGACAGTCTTTAAATTCCTTCATGGTTATGATAGAGTGGATAGAGATCGATATTTTGATATGGCTGGCTCTAGAACTAGAGGTCATAGTTTGAAGCTTCGTAAGAAAACTTCTTTGCAGGATGTAAGGAAATACTTTTTCAGTGTAAGAGTGGTTGATAAATGGAATTGGCTAAGCGAGGAGGTAGTTAATGCTATCTCAATCCATAGTTTTAAGGACAGGTATGATAAGTATCACTAAGTCTAAAATGCAACCGATCAGGAGACGGGAAGATACGAGCTTTGGGCTCTTTCCCGTAAACACAATTAGGTAATCACAATTAGGTAATCACAATTAGGTAATCACACACTCACACACACACACACACACACACACACACACACACACACACACACATATATATGTGTGTGTGTGTGTGTGTGTGTGTGTGTGTGTGTGTGTGTGTGTGTGTGTGTGTGTGTGTGTAATTACCTAATTGTGCTTACGGGAAAGAGCCCAAAGCTCGTATCATCCCTTTTCCTGATCATTTTCATTTTGTGCTTAGTGATACTTATCATACCTGTCCTTAAAACTATGGATTGAATTTGCATTAACTACTTCCTCGCTTAGCGAATTCCAATTATCAACTACTCTTACCCTAAAAAAGTAATTCCTTACATCATGCAAAAAAGTTTTCTTACGAAGCTTCAAACTATGACCTCTAGTTCTAGAGCCAGCCATATCAAAATGTCGATCCCGATCCACTCTGTCATAACCATGAAGGAAGTTAAAAACCGTCACCATTTCCCCACTCATTCTTCTAGCTTCAAGGGTTGGTAAGTCAGATTCCCTCAACCACTCATCATAACTGAGACTGCATTTTCTGGCACCACTTTCGTGGCGTGTCTTGGAACTTTTTCCAGCATAACTGCTTGCTGTTTCAAGTGCAGATTCCAAAAGGGGGCTGCATATTCAAGTTTTGGCCTCACTTAGGTTACATAAATATTTCTGAACATATCCTTGTCTATGTGCCTGAAGGCTACCCTTACATTTGATAAGAAAGCATATGCTGTCCTTACTATGCCATTGGTATGCATTTCTGGAGATAAATCGGCCAGTATGTTTACTCTTAGATCTCTCATTCTCTGTCTCTTGAAGTTACACTCCTACCAAAGAGAAGTCAAACTTGGGCCTCTTATACCCATTCTCATTACCATACATTCTGAAGAATTGAATTTTATTAGCCACCTTTCTGATCACTCATGCAGACTGCTTCGATCCTCCTGAACTTCTTTACCATTGTTTTCGTTTCTTACTTTCTTCACAATCTTTGCATCATCGGCAAGCATATTCATGAATGAATTTACAAACACTGGCAGGTCATTTACATATACAAGGAACAAAAGCGGCCCTTAAACTGAACGCTGTGGAACTCCACTACTAACTCTTCTCCATTCAGATACTGAGTGTCTTACTCTCTCCCTCTGTTCCTTTCCTTTTATGTAAAATGTTATCCATTCCAAGACATTTTCACCTATTCTTGCCATTGCATGCAGCTTCTTAATAAGTCTCCCATGTGGGATAGTGCCAAATGCTTTCTGAAAGTCCAGGAATATGCAATCTGCCCAGCCCTCTCTTACCTGTAAGATTCGACTTACCTCATCATAAAATTCTAATAGGTTTGTTACTGTTGATCTACCTTCTCTGAAGCCATGTTGTCTCACTGACAAAAAGTTGAAGGATTTCAAGTGAAGAGAGATATGTTTCCTGAGTAGTTTCTCCATAACTTTGCAAACTATGCTGGTCAAGGAAACAGGTCTATTGTTTAGAGCCATATCCCTCCTTCCCTTTTTGAAGATAGGTACCACGTTTGTTTGTTTCCAGCATCTTGGAATCTCCCCTGATTCCAGCAACTTATCAAATATGATGCTTAGTGCCGCTGATATTGATTGAGCATATTTCTTAAGTACATGAGGGGATATATCATCAGAACCTGTAGCTTTATGGACATCTAACTTCATCAGTACTTTACATATCTCAATGACTGAAAAAATTATGTTCTCTAATACCGGCCCATGAGCACCTTTCTCTGCATTCGGAGGGGGTGGGGTGTTTTCTGTTGCAAATACTGACTGAAACTCCTTGTTCAATTCTTTGCAGATCTCTTCATCCATCTCAGCGATGATCCATCCACTCTCTTTAGATTTAAAACCTGTTCTTTTACCTTCAGTTTTCCTCTGATAAAGCTGTGGAATAGATTGGGATTATCTTTAGTATTCCTGGTGACATCCCTTTCATAGTCTCTCTCGGCCTCTCTTCTTTTACTTAAGTATCATTTCTTGCTCTTTTATATGTCTGCCAGGCATTTATGTTTTTTCTCCTCCTATGCCTTTTCCAGCATTTGTCGCTACACTCTTTAGCTCTTTTACACTTAGTATTGGATAAATAGCACCTATTTTGGTGGAAGATATGCAACAATTAACTATCTTCCCATATTTTTCACAAAAGATGTCGTACATTTCTTGCACATATGTTGTTGAATTAGGTCCACCAGTCAATAACTGCAAAAAGCTCATTCATACTAATGTAATCTCCTTTAGGATACTTCCTCCTCGTGTTCTCAGTGCCTCTACTTTCAGGCATAACATCTTCAATGATATACTCCATCAACAACACACAGTAGTCACTCATTCCAATTGGTGGCGCATGGTAAATTTTTTCTCAATATCCAACAAGTTATCTGTGAATACTAGATCAAGCAGTGATGGCTCATCCCCACCCCTGACCCCCATTGGTCCCAGTACATGTTGGTGTAGGAAATTTCCTTGTATGCAATCTAGGAATTTTGCCCAGAATGAATCTCCTCACTGCGTGGGTCAATATTTATCCAATCTAACTCTCTATGATTAAAATTTCCATAATCAAAATCCTACATATTTTCTCCCATGCAATGTTAACAACTGACTTTTTGACTTTAGTAGTACCTATATGCCTTTCTCATACACTTCTAGCTCTGTAGGGTTATATACATCAGTTATTATAATGCTCCCTGACCCAATATTTATGCGAGCAACAAGAACTACCTTGAACTCACTTTCTATAGCAAAGTTTAAATCTTCAGGCTAAAACTTTTCACTTATGAGCAGTGCTATCTCTCCACCAGTCCTCTCATATCTTTCAACCCTTAATATTCTGAAGCCCTTAATAAAAACTGTGACACAATTTATGTCCTCACTTAATTAAGTCTCTGTAACTACTACTATATATGCCTTACTGTTGTGAATCCAACCTTTTAATTCTACTACCTTACCGGCTATTCCATCAGCATTTGTGTACAGAATCTTAATGAGGCCCCATCCCCTGTTTTTCTTGTATTATCTTCTTTATCTTCTCTTTGAGTGGAAGAACTCGGAAACAAATTTTTTTCTCCTCTTCATTTCTCTCCTCATTTAACCTTGTGGCCTCTTGCAACAAGTTTTTTATCCTTTCCATTTCTTCCTATGTTCTGTATGGTCTAATGAACACTGTTTTGAATTCTTGAAGGTCTTTTAGGCTCTTTTTCCTCATCAGTATTTCTCTACGAACATCCCTTCACTCAAAGGGTACTTTCATTGGTCTTTGCTTTCCCTCCATAGAATATTTACATAATTGGTGAATGCTTACAATATTTTCTGAATCATATAATACTCCAAGCTTCCTTATCAGGATTAAAATCCTAGCTTTATTTTCTTCAAGTCTCCCCTGCCATGTTGACTCCTGGGATTCACTGATGCCTCAGATTACCACTGTCTTTTCTTTATCAAGTGCCTGTTTAATCAGTGGATTTGCCCTTTCCATCACAACTTCTGTAATTTTTTGTTTTACTGTACTTTACAGTCAACCATTTTTATGCTTTCCAGTGCCACCACCCTCACAGCATCTTTTACTGCCACATTCCCCATTCGTGCATCAGTAAAGGAAGTTTTCATGCTATCATGTTCGTATTCAGCTCCTGAAACTCTTTTCTAAAGTGTTCGATGTTTTCCTTAATCTGGACATTCCAAGCTGCGATCTCGTCTCTCTCAGAAGAGAGCAGTGAACTAACATTTAATTCATTTGGGTTGTCATTCAGCTATTTTATTGTTATTTTCTTGTTTAAAATTTTTGGTTTCTAGTTCACTCTTTCCCCCTTCCTACTTCATTATTCGTTTTTCTAATTCTTTTCTCTCTTGCCCTTGTGCTTTATTTGCTTCCTCCAAAAATCTTATTTCTTCTCTAAGTGCTTTATTCTCTTTCATTTCTCTATCCATATTCCGAATTTTATCATCCAGGTTTATTACAAATGTCTCCAATTTTTTACTTTTTGCTTCCGTCTTCTAACAACCTCCTCCTACATCCCCTGGGGATCCCCTACCATCCCTTCCCAAACCATTGAAGGGGGTTTAGAGACAGAGATGACTTCATTTTGATGATTTGCCTTTCCCATAATATAGAGAAAAAAGAGAGAGAGATAAGTTTTTATATAAGCTTCACACAATATTTCTTTATCTTTATGAGTACTATTTAGTAACTCAGTTCATCTCTCTTCTGGTAACACACATCCTAACTTAAATTTTGACTTTGGTAATTTGAGAAGTAAAAAATATGCAAAGCAAAAACCCACTTGAAGGAAAATTCGAATTTGTATCTGAGGAGACACCCACCTATTTCTGATATATTTTCTTCTTAACTGCTAAAATGGTCATTTCAGAAGAAACAAATAATATTAATCACTCATTAACTAAGGTATATTATCACAGGATCAGACTTGAAATCTTAGTCAGTTTATACAGAAAAATTAATAAATAAAAAGAACAAAGCAAGAAGAAAAAAAATAAGACAACTGTGCTACTTGACAACTTAATTCAGTATTGTTGACAGGTGTATTTTTCATATTTATTTGATTATGCAATTATTTTGTATAACAAACTACCTATCAAGGTAATCTACATGGGAAGGATATTAATTTTAACAATATATGGAACCACAGGCTCAGGTAATACATCTATAAGAGCTCTCCCCAATTTACACAAAAATTTCGTTGCAGGGCAGACAGCTTCTTCTTTTTCTCCTCTCAAAAGTATCCTAATTTTTTCCTTTTAATATTGTGTGTGATTACCTAATTGTGATTACCTAATTGTGTTTACGGGGGAGAGCCCAAAGCTCGTATCTTCCCGTCTCCTGATCGGTTCCATTTTATACTTAGTGATACTTATCATACCTGTCCTTAAAACTATGGATTGAGATAGCATTAACTACCTCCTCGCTTAGCGAATTCCAATTATCAACTATTTTACATAGCTAATACGATCTAAGCGAATAATAATAATAATAATAATAATAATAATAATAATAATAATAATAATAATAATAATAATAATAATAATAATAATAATAATAATAATAATAATACATAAATATTTCTGAACATTTCCTTGTCCATGTGCCTGAAGGCTACCCTTACATTTGATAAGAATGCATATGCTGCCCCTACTATGCCATTTATATGTATTTCTGGAGACAAATCTGCCAGTATGTTTACTCCTAGATCTCTCTCATTTTCTGTCTCTTGAAGTTGTACCCCAGCCACCGAGTAGTCAAGCTTGGGCCTTCTTGCACTTGTACCCATTCTCATTACCTTACATTTTGAAGTATTGAATTTCATTAGCCACTTTTCTGACCACTCATGCAGATTATTTAGATCCTCCTGAAGTTCTCTACCATTGTTCTCGTTTCTTACTTTCTTCACAATCTTTGCATCATGTGCAAACATATTCATGAATGAATTTACAGACTCTGGTAGGTCATTTACATATACAAGGAACATAAGTGGCCCTAAAACTGAACCCTTTGGAACTCCACTACTAACTCTTCTCCATTCAGACACTGAGTGTCTTACTCTAGCCCTCTGTTCCCTTCCTTCTAAGTAAGTTTTTATCCATTCCAAAACATTTCCACCTATTCTAGCCATTGATTGCAGCTTCCTAATAAGTCTCCCATGTGGAACAGTGTCAAACGCTTTCTGGAAGTCTAGGAATATGCAATCTGCCCAACCCTCTCTTTCCTGTAAGATTTGGCTTACCTCATCATAAAATTCTAATAAATTTGTTACTGTTGATCTACCTTCTCTGAATCCATGTTGCCTCACTGACAAAGAGTTGAAGGATTCCAAGTGAAGAGAGATATGTTTCCTTAGTAGTTTCTCCATAACTTTGCAAACTATGCTGGTCAAGTAAACTGGTCTGTAGTTCAGAGCTGTAGCCCTCCTTCCCTTTTTGAAGATAGGTATCACATTTGCTTGTTTCCAGCATCTTGGAATCTCCCTTGACTCCAGTGACTTTTTAAATATGATACTTAGTGCCACTGATATTGAGTTTGCTCATTTTTTTAAGTACATGAGGGGATATATCATCAGGGCCTGTAGCTTTATGAACATCTAACTCCTTCAGCGCTTTGTATACATCTGTGGCTGTAAGGTTGATGTTCTCTTATACCGGCCCTTGAGGTTCTATCTATGCAATCTTAATGAATGGGGTATTCTCTACTCTAAATACTGACTGAAGCTCCTTGTTCAATTCTTTGCAGATATATTCATCCATCTCAGTGATGCTTCCATCCGCTCTCTTAAGCCTTAAAACCTGTTCTTTTACCTTCAGTTTTCCTCTGATAAAGCTGTGGAAAAGCTTGGGATTTTCTTTAGCTTTCCTGGTGATGTCCCTTTCATAGTCTCTCTCTGCCTCTCTTCTTTTACTTAGGTAGTCATTTCTTGCTCTTTTGTAGGTTTGCCTGGCATTTATGTTCTTTCTCCTCCTATATCTTTTCCAGCATTTGTCTCTCCACTCCTTAGCTCTTTTACACTCATTATTGAACCATTTCTTTCTGGTATGAATTACACCTACTTTGGTGACAGGTATGCAGCAATCCACTATCTTCCCATATTTCTCACAAAAGATGTCATACATTTCTTGTACAGATTTGTTGTAAAATAAGGTTTTCCAAAAAGCTCATTCATTTTTATGTAATCTCCTTTCCGATAGTTCCTCCTCATGTCCTCAGTGCCTCTACTCTCAAGTAGAATATCTTCAATGATATACTCCATCAACAACACACAGTGGTCACTTTTTCCAATTGGTGGTTCATACTCAATTTTTTCAAAATCCAATGCATTATCTGTGAATAATAGATCAAGTAGTGATGGCTCATCCCCACCCCTGGGCCTCGTTGGTTCCATTACATGTCGGTGTAGGGAATTCCCTTGTATGCAATTTAAGAATCTTGCCTTGATTGAGTCCTCACCACTGTGTAGGTCAAGATTTATCCAATCTATCTCTTTATGATTAAAATCTCCCTTAATCAAAATCCTATTTTTCCTCTCCAGTGCCATGTTAACAACTGAGTTTATGACTTCAATAGTACCTATATGACTTTCCTCATAAACTTCTAGCCTATTCTGGTTCGTTGGTGGGTTATATACAACAGTTATTATAATGCTCTCTGACCCAGTATTTATGCGAGCAACAAGAAATTCCTTGAACTCACTTTCTATAGCCAAGTTTATTTCTTCAACTTGAATCCTTTCACTTATGAGCAGTGCTATCCCTCCACCAGTTCTCTCAGATCTTTTAACCCTTAATATTCTGAAGACCTTAGGAAAAACTGTGACACTGTTTATGTCCTCACTCAACTTAGTCTCTGTAATTGCTACTATATCGGCCTTGCTGTTGTGAATCCTATCTTTTAATTCTACTGCCTTACCAGCTAATCCATCAGCATTTGTGTATAACAATCTTAATGAGGCTCCATCCCCTGATCTTCTGTCATTATCTTCTTTATCTCCCCTTTGTCTGTGTGTGTGTGTAGAATTGTTAGGTAACGCAAATACTAAATAATTATTCAAGATTTGGCTTGCATATATCTTGCTTTAATTAATCCTACTCACACGACTACACAGGTTGTTCATACAAAATAAGCAAATTTACACCAAAAACCATGGCACTTATCTGTCTGGCTTCCCACACATAAAGCTCTTGTGAAATAGGTGGAAACAAGAGGTTTGAAATTTATGGGGGACACTCTTACCCATAATTCTGAAAATGAGAATTAACTTGCTGAAAGCTAATTAACTTTCGCTCCCTTAAGGGCGGTTTACGCTGTCAAACGGTTCGTCGAACGCGGTTCGACAGACAAGTGTTTGAAGTGATTTTCGAACGTGTGAGCGGGATATTTGGTTGTCGAACACGTTTGTCGAACGTGTTCGACAACCAAATACCCCATTCACACGTTCGAACAGCACTTCAAACACTTGTCTGTCGAACCGCGTTCGACGAACCGTTTGACCGTGTAAACCCCCCTTTACTTTTCCAATACTTTTTCTTTCTATCTAAATTATTTTCCTACATTACAACCTCCTCGCAAAGTGTATAACAGCATTTTTTTGCGGTTAATCACTGTACAGTTATTCTTAACCTAATTGCGGTAAGTACTGAGAAAATGAGAATTATCATTTAAAAGACCCGTTAACTCTCTCTCTCTCTCTCTCTCTCTCTCTCTCTCTCTCTCTCTCTCTCTCTCTCTCTCTCTCTCTCTCTCTCTCTCTCTCTCTCTCTCTCTCTCTCTCTCTCTCTCTCTCTCTCTCTCTCTAATAATGATGGTGGTAGTAATGGTAATGATAATAGTGATGATGGTAGTAATAATAATAATAATGTTCAAGAACATAGTGCATTCAATAGAAGTAATGATGTCTTTAACCCTACTACAGTAGATTGTAATACAGTAATCTTAGTAATAAAAAATCTGAAAGACTCTAATGCATATGGATCAGATGGAATTTGTTTTCGTTTTATTAGAGATTCATTATTTGTAATAGCTTATTATCTGACGGTAATAATCAATACTTCCATAGTTACCAATATCTACCCAGATTTATGGAAAAATCCCCATGTAATTCCTGGTTTTAAAAATGGAAATCCTGACGACGTCTCTAACTATAGACCAATCTCTTTACTACCAATTTTATCAAAGATACTTGAAAAGATTGTTGCAAATCAGTTAAGTGAGTTTCTTGAAAAAAATAAACTTATTGCAAAAAGTCAACACGGTTTCAGGCCAAAATTATCAACTGAAACTGCCTTATTGAAAATATCAGATGAAATATACAAAAATATAGATAATAAGAAAATATCATTGCTACTACTACTCGATCTTTCTAAAGCTTTTGATAGTGTACACCATACCACTCTATTAGAAAAATGCAAAAAAATGAACATTGACCCAAGCTGGTTCGAGAACTATTTAAAAAACCGCTACCAGTCAGTCAGAATAAAAGATGTAGTCTCAAGTCGCAAGAAGGTATTGTTTGGGGTCCCTCAGGGATCGATCCTAGGACCTATACTTTTTCTAATATATGTAAACGATCTAGTAAAATATTTACCTAACTGTTATGTCATTCAATATGCTGACGATACTCAAATCTTAATTGAAGGAGAAATTAATGATTTAGAAAATATTATTCGTAGAGCAGAAGAAATTTTGTATATGGCTAAACGTTACTTTCAAAAAAATGGTCTGTTACTTAATGAAACTAAAACCCAATCTATTCTTATCGGATCCAGACAATTATTATCAGAAGTTGATGACAATCTTCATATAAATTTTAACGGTAATATCATTAAGCCAATGAACTCGGTAAAGAACCTAGGTGTCTATTTTGACCGTTACATGAATTTTGAAATGCATATAGATGACATTTATAAAAAAGTAATGGGTACTCTAATATATCTAAATAGGGTAAAAGACTCATTTGAAACATCAACTCGTATAATAATTGTCCAGTCCTTAGCTATGAGTTTAATTAATTACTGTCTCAAAGTTTGGGGATGTACAAATAAGACTCAATTACAAAGAATACAAAAGTTACAAAACTTTGCAGCACGAGTGGCTGTTGGCAATGTAAGAAAATACGAGCACATCTCTCCTGTTTTAAAAGATCTAGAATGGATAAAGATTAGAGATAAATATGTTTTTGATATATGTACCTTTGTTTTTAATATACTAAGAAACAATATTCCTGATTGCTTGTATAATTTTTCTACAGTAAGCTCAGTTACCGGGTTAACTACCCGTCAAGGGGAAGATTTATTAGTACGAAGGTCTAAAACTGATATTGGCTCAAGGGATATAAACATTCGTGGACCTCATTTATATAATCAGCTTCCCAGAGAACTAAAAAATGCTGGTTCAGTGTATACTTTTAAATATAATCTTAAGAAGTTGCTCTTAAAGGAAGATTTTACTTGTAAATTTTAATGGTACACTCATCTTTATGATTTGTTTGTTTTAGTATGTCTATATCGTACACCACAGATGTCTATCTGGAATATATATGTATCTCATTTAAATACCCAATGTACATTGGAATAAAGGATTATTATTATTATTATTATTATTATTATTATTATTATTATTATTATTATTACTCTATCTCTCTCTCTCTCTCTCTCTCTCTCTCTCTCTCTCTCTCTCTCTCTCTCTCCTCTCTCTCTCTCTCTCTCTCTCTCTCTCTCCTTCCCATATTTAATTTTATATCCAATTTGCATATCCTTCCAATATAGCTATCTCTCAAAATTAAATACCCCTTAGCGCCTTTTTTCCCTTTTTCAAGCTTTAATTAAATACTGTTGAGGTAATCGCAATAAGTATCGTAGAATGAGAATTAACTTACTAAAAGCTAATTAACATTCTCTCTCTCTCTCTCTCTCTCTCTCTCTCTCTCTCTCTCTCTCCTCTCTCTCCTCTCTCTCTCTCTCTCTCTCTCTCTCTCTCTCTCTCTCTCTCTCTCTCTCTCTCTCGGGGTAATAATTTGTGACTTCCAATCGGCTCTACGTGCCCTATCCTCGCCAAGACCCATCTGTGGCCGTGCTGTGGGAGATATACTATGTTACCTTGCTGCCGCTCGGGATGCTTCTCTTGTTGTGTCGTTTGTATGGACCCCCTCTCACATTGGGCTGACTGGCAACGACACAGCGGATCGTCTTGCCAAGGCGGCCTGTATGCTGGATGGGCATGCTGTGGACGCTGAGCCCTCCCTCCGATGCCTACGTAACATCATCTACTCAGCTGGGTTTGCCATGACGGTCCGGCGCAGGGACATGGAGAGGGCCAACCGTGTGTTCATACAGCACCATGATCACTTTCTTCACAGTCGCTACAAGTACCGCAGATGCGGGTTAATGGTGCGGAAAAACAATGTAGTTAGTGCTCGGTTCAGAATGGGGTATCGGCCTTTATGGCAGGTCTCCCTGACTCTAGATATGCCACTGTACACCTCCTGTAAATTATGCGACAGTCCTAATGCTAACACTCTTGACCACTATTGTCTTCAGTGCCCCACAGTGAGAGATGTTTTACCACATTGTCAGAACTTAATACAGATCTGCTCATTTTTGCTTAATGATGACAACCTTGATGTTATTCTTGCTCATTATCCTCACTTTGGTGGCCATTAATTATATTGTTATGTATATAATATTATATGTTTTCTTTGTATGTTGCTGTATAATTATGTTTTGTTTTTGTTTGTAATGTGTTTGTGTTCTGTGCTTCTCTGAGCTTTACTGTTGTATATAATGTACTTTGTTATTCTTGCTCATTATCCTCACTTTGGTGTCCATTAATTATATTGCTATGTATATAATATTATATATACACTTTGTATGTTGCTGTATAATTCTGTTTTGTTTTTGTTTGTAATGTGTTTGTGAGTTCTGTGCTTCTCTGAGCTTTACTGTTGTATATAATGTACTTTGTTATTCTTGCTCGTTATCAGCACTTTGGTGGCCATTAATTATATTATTTATATAATATTATATATTTTCTTTGTTGTTGTATAATTCTCTTTTGTTTTTGTTTGTAATGTGTCTGTGTGTTCTGTGCTTCTCTGAGCTTTACTTTTGTATATAATGTACTTTGTGCTGCCATACTGTGAATTGTGTGCTAGTATGCAGCACTGTTTTATCAATGTGTACACCTCCCTGTAAACTATGTTCTATTCTTGGTTGTGTATCCATCCATTTGCAGCATTATGTTGCCATTTATTTTGTATGTGTTCATGTAATGTCTGACGCCTTGGCGCAATAAATTAATAAAAAATGAAAAATAAATAAAAAATCTCTCTCTCTCTCTTCCTATATTTTCTCTTGGTCTAATTTTTTAAGTCTTCTGTTATACCATATTCATTAATATTTTAGCAGTAGTTTCTTTCGATAAATGGTTCAGCTTATGGGAACAACACCAGGGAAGTCTATATATGAATGGAGAGAGAAAGATGAGAGAGAGAGAGAGAGAGAGAGAGAGAGAGAGAGAGAGAGAGAGAGAGAGAGAGAGAGAGAGAGAGAGAGAGAGAGAGAGAGAGAGAGAGAGAGAGAAATTGTATAAACGAACTGGTCAGAGCAGTAGGGGAAGTGAGACGACGTGGGTCGAACAATTGCCCTTTAAGACAATTGTACTAGGATGATTGCTCCTTAGAATAGTACCCTCTAACTCTTTTTGCAAAAGCAGACAATTGCTGCTTGATAATACTTAAGTGGACTATCTAATCAAGAAATGATCAAAGAAAAGAATTTAACTGTAAACAAATTTTTTCATACATGGTCAGATTAGGGTAGGTTAGGATTAGTTAGGTTAGGTTAGATGAGGTTAGTGACAATTGTTCTAAGAGGCAATCGTCCTAAGAGGCAAAGCCATTGTCCTAAAAGCAATTTCCCTACCTACTAGGCGTCAAGTACTTTGATTAAAATGGGAGTGAAGGCAACAGTGGCCAATGCCCAAGACGATAAGGTGCATCAGTAGGGTAAGGTAAGGTAAGGTAAGGTAAGGTATAGTAAGTTAAGGTTAGGTAAGGTAAGGTAAGGTATGGAAATATAAGGAAAGGTAAGGATATGAAATGTGAGGTAAGGTAAAGTAAGGTAAGGAAAGGTAAGGTAAGGAAAAGTAAGGTAAGTTAAGGTAAGGCAAGGCAAGGTAAATGCAACAAGTAAGGTTTACCTACAGGCCATAGTCTCCTCCCAATTTTCCATCTCTATTTTACAGGAGTATAACACAAATTAAATTTCTACTGTCGAAAATAAGGAATCGTAATGATAGTATATTACTGAGTCTACATACCTTATGTCGTTAACACAGCAACTGCATAAAATGTTATAGCCATGACTTTATGCATACATACACACATGCTTACATACATACACATTATATATATATATATATATATATATATATATATATATATATATATATATATATATATATATATATATATATATATATATATATATATATATATATATATATATATATATATATATATATATATATATATATATATATATATATATATATATATATATATATATATATATATATATAAGCGCGTGTGTGTGTATGTGTGTGTGTGTGTATGTGTGCGTGAGCACATGTAAAAATATAACGTGATTAGAAAGAAGTCACGTGTTCAGGGAACACTCATTAGACAATGTAACAGAAAATGGTGCCTTAATTAACGAGAGAGAAAATTCGATGCAAATTATAAATAGCCCTTCTCTGGAAAATCCAACATCGGATTACCTTTTTCATAATTTTACAAAACCACAGCTTCAGAAGCACTGTCGACAGTTAGGACTGTCTAAGATATGGCACACGAAGGAGAAGTTAATAGACATGATAATGAGAAATCATCATTCTTCTCGGAGGGATGAAGCGTCTCGCAATAATGATGACCAGCCTTCAGATACTCTTGCTAGAGTCCTCGGAGAATTAGAAGGAGGAGTAAAGAAAAAATTAGCAATAAAGGATGTCGAAATACAGCAGCTCAATGAAATCATTCAAAATGCACACATTACAATTAACCGTTTAAATGATCGTATCTCTTTGCTGGAAGAAAAGATAAGTGACCAGTCTACAAGAAATACCTCTCGTCCATCGAATGACAAGATGCTTTTGATCGGGGATGCAAATTTTACTGAGGTAAGACCATCTGACCTGGGAAATGAATGCTTCATCAAAACTATCAAGGAGGCGACCATGGACCTCAGTACATGCTGGGTAGATGAAAGGTTAGACTGGATTCCAGGTATATGTGTTATTTATTGTGGTGGTAATGATCTGAGAGAAACTGAAAACTTAAGTCATATTTTTGATGATTTAGGACAGTTAATTTCCGAATTTAAGGATAAAAATGGTAACATGGAGCTCTTTATATGTGAATTGGTGCCAAGCATAGACGTTGAACTTGATGATAAAGTATCTCAATATAATGAAAAACTTAAACAGTGGTCTGATGTGAACGGCATAAATGTGATCAACACAAATTTAAACTTCAGGATTGGCACTGGCGAAGTGGATGATATGTGTTATTATGTGGAAGGAGAAAACCCACACACAGTGTTAAACAGGTATGGGGTGCTTAGGTTATTATCAGTAATAAATAAACAATGTGATCATTTTAAATTACACGAAAATTTCAAAAGAATTCATTCAAAAGATCCATAAACAATTTTAAAGAAGATAGCCATACCCCTTCACCGAATAATGATAATAATGACTCACCTGATTCTCAACGAATTACTAACGGGGGTTTTCATGCACAATCACGACAGCCTCATCACTCGATATCGAATAGACATAAACAGATAGGCCGATATGAAGAGAGAAACCCTTATAACCGTGGCAACAGATTTATGCCAAGGAATAATCAATATAAAAGTTATCACCAGAACCACAGCAACAATGATAATTGGTACGAGCATAAACGTTTTTCTGATCACCGTATGAATAGCCAGTCAAGGGGATGCTTCAAATGTGGCGAATATAATCATCGCCAGTCGAGATGCCGTTATGACCATCGAATTCGCTGCAATCTTTCCTACAAGTCCGGTCACAAAAGCCGTATGTGTAATTTACATAATAAAAGCTAGGAGTTTGGCCAAGAAGAAGGTGCCATTAATATAAATGGTTTGCTACAAGTAAATAAGGAACTTTTAATGATAAGATATCTAAATGCTAGATCTTTATGTCATTTTAATGAAATTGAATTAATGTTATACAACAATGATTCTGACATTTTATGTATATGTTAAACTTGGCTCCATTCCTGTATTGATGATAAGTTTATTAAAATCTCTAATTTTAATGTTATAAGGTGTGATATGGGAAATGGAGGAGGTTCTTGCATTTTTATTCGTGACAATTACAATGTTAAGTCTATTTCATTCGATATAGAGAGGGTTGAAGGTGTTGACGATGTGTAGATCCAAGTACAGAATAAAAAATTTCCCTCTTTTATTATTGGATGTGTTTATCGTCATCCTGGGGCCAAGGCATCATCTTTTTTTCTTATCTTTCTGAGGTTTTTAAATCAGTATGTTTAAAAAATAAGCCTGTTTTTATTTTAGGTGATTTTAACGATGAATTATTTGTTAGAGGTAACAATATGATAAAGATAATCAATAATATAAGTTTGAAGCAAATAATTGATAAACCAACTAGAATAACTTCGAATTCCTCCACTTTGATAGATCTTTTAATCACAAATAAAAAAAAGAAATGATAGTCAAGTCAGATGTATTTCCGAGTCCTGTTACTGATCATGAGATGATAACGGTAATTATAGACGTACGTAAACCCAAACCGGAACCCCAAACCATAACTTATAGGTGTAGAAAGAAAAATAGTCAAGTTATATTTTGTAATTTACTTTTAAACCAATCGCATGTACTAAATAATATCTTGCACACAGACAATGCAAACTTGCAGGTAATTACCCTTACAGAAACCTTCAATAAATGTTTAGATCAGTGTGCACCTATCATAACTGTTGAATTAACAAGACCCTTTGCTCCTTGGATAGATAAAAATCTAAAGACATTAATTGCAGAAAAATATAATTTACAGTCAGAGCTAAAAGTGAACCGACATAACTCTGAATTAGCAAATAAGTATAAACAATCCAAAAAAAAAATACGGAGAGTCTTTTAAACAATGCTAAAATTAGATATTTTAAGGATAAATTAGTTACTTGTAAAGGGGATAGTGGGGCGACATGGGGGGTTATTAAAGATATGATACCTGGTCTTAAAAAGAATGAAAAACATAATTTTGAAAACCCTTCTCAAAAAGCAAATGAATTTCATGAATATTTTGCATGCGTAGGCGAGAATGCATTTCAGAAGTCACAAGAAGGTTTAGAAAGAAGATTACAGACCCCAAATGTAGCGAACAATATTCCCTATTCTGACAACTCTTATTTCAGACCTCAACCTGTGGATGTAGATACGGTAATTCTAATTTTTAAAAATTTAAAAGAGACAAATTCTATTGGATCAGACGGTATTACTTTAAAATACTTGAAAGATTCCCTCTCAGTCTTAATATTTTATATAACTGTTATTATTAATACCTCAATCGTTACCTTTATATATCCTGAGCTATGGAAGCATCCACACGTAGTGTCATTTTTTAAAGCTGGTGATGTGGAAGACGTAAGTAATTACCGTCCTATTTCTTTGCTCCCCATTCTCTCGAAAATCTTAGAAAAGGTAGTTGCAATGCAGCTAGTAATGTTTCTCGAAAGTAAGAGATTATTAACGGATAGCCAACATGGTTTTCGACCAAACTTGTCAACTGAAAAGGCACTACTAAAAGTAAATCAACATATTTATGATAATATTAAGAGTCAAAAGATATCTTAAATTTTACTGTTAGATCTATCTAAAGCATTTGACAGTGTTTCTCATAATGTTCTCTTAAAAAAATGTTACCAGCTAAAGATAGATAGGCGATGGTTTGAGAGTTATTTGAGCTATAGAGTTCAGTCTGTTAGGTTAGGTTCTGTTGTTTCATCTCCAAGAGCAGTAAAATATGGTGTGCCTCAAGGTTCAGTTTTAGGTCCGATTTTATTTCTAATTTATATTACTGACATGCATGAGATTTTAAGGAATTACTTTTTGGTACAATATGCTGATGACTCGAAGATTATTATATCGGGCAAAGTAAGTGAACTAAACGATTTAATAAACAGAGCACAATTAGCCCTTCAAACAAACAAACACATATTTTCAGATGAACGGACTAAATGTAAATGAAAATAAAACGCAATGCATGTTTGTTGGGTCAAGACAACTTGTCTCACTTATACCACCTAACACCGTAATAAATTTTTGTAAAACTGCTATCATACCATCGAAATCAGTAAAAAATCTTGGAGTTTTTATGGATCAATATATGCTATTTGATGTTCATATTAATCATATATCAAGTAAAATTAGTGGTATACTAATGTTTTTGAATAGGATCAAGGATAGCTTTGATAAAACAACACGTGTAACAGTTGTACAGTCACTGGTTTTAAGCATCATTAATTATTGCTTAAAAGTCTGGGGTGTAACAACCAAACAACAAGTGGAAAGAGTACAGAAATTAAAAAATTTTGCCGCCAAAGTAGCTTCCGGTGGAGCTAGAAAATATGATCACGTAACACCTATTCTTTGCGAACTAAAATGGTTGAACATGAGTTGCAAAATTACTTTTGATATATGTGTTTTTGCATATAAAATATGTAACAAGCTTTTGCCTGATTGGCTGTTCGTTTTACCAACGGTGGGGAACACGATAACTAGAAATACACGTCAATCAAGTAATCTTTTTATTCAGAGGACTAAAGCTGATATGGGAGCTCGAAATATATAGCACCAACAATATATAACAGTATTCCAGAAACATAAAGAAATCGCCTTCGTTACATATATTTAAGGAAAAACTAAAAACTTACCTCTTAAATAAATAAAAGAAATGCTTTAGACTACCGTGCATTAATTTAAGCGTACATCCTACCTTAGTTTTAATATGTTTACGATTCATCTTATTTCTGAACCATGTACTTTTGTAATTTTATGTTTTTATGTGTTCGGTTGAATTTTATGGCTTTATTGTGTTCAATTTTAATACCACGTGTTTTATTATTTTAGATTCTAGTGCTTTAGTGTGTTAGTTTTAAAGATTTGATGATATTTATTTGCGTAAATTTTTATGTTGCATT
Organism: Halocaridina rubra; assembly: GCA_037179515.1. NCBI lineage: Eukaryota > Metazoa > Arthropoda > Malacostraca > Decapoda > Atyidae > Halocaridina > Halocaridina rubra. The sequence goes on along the minus strand of JAXCGZ010002093.1, from coordinate 73,691 downwards.
TTAAAGAATCCATTTGTCATCATTTTTATTTTCTTTTATGTATTTTTTATGCTATGTATGTTTCGTATTTGGTTTTAAAAAGTTTGCTGTAAATTTTAATTATGTTGTTATGATTTTAAAATTGCTTAACTGTTTAATCTTTGGATGTTTTAATGTTGGTTAGTCCTTTAAATGTTGATGATGTGCTTGGCCCCAGAACTGGATTTTAGTATTGAATAATTCTGCATGTATTTTATACGTTGTATATATAATTTTATGTGAATAACCAATGTATATTGGAAATAAAGTTTTTGATTTTGATTTGATTTGATTTGACTCTCTCTCTCTTCTCTCTCTCTCTCTCTCTCTCTCCTCTCTCTCTCTCTCTCTCTCTCTCTCTCTCTCTCTCTCTCTCTCTCTCTCTCTCTCTCTCTCTCTCTCTCTCTCTCTCTCTCTCTCTCTCTCTCACACACACCACACCACACACACACACACACACACACACACACACACACACACACACACACACACACACACACACACGTCACCCTCTCCTAGAAACATATTTTACTATTTAAAATAATTATAACTTTTAATGCTGTCAAACCTTTATTTACAAATTCAAATGCTTTTAAGGTCACTCAATAATAATATAAATTTTCCAAAATTTTCTACCTTTAACTGTCGGGATTCGAGCTTGTAACGTTCAGAATTCCTATGGTAGGTGGTAAACTATTTGGAGAATTTTTTTTTTGGTAATATTTATATACGTTCCGGTTTGTTCCGGTTTTACGTCACGGACTCCCTTTTCTACCAAGGACTATGACGGGTTGCCTTCTTGCGAAGTACTAGTTTTGGCAGATGTAATTGTAACCCTGAGTGCATGCCCTGGCTAACATCAGGTCGTGACGGGGCGCGAACCCTCGCCTTGACGTCTCAAAGTCGAGGACGGCTACCGCTTGAGCCACGATGACTACTAATATTTATATGCGTTATTGCACTATTTGTTCTATCATTCATAATAATAATAATAATAATAATAATAATAATAATAATAATAATAATAATAATAATAATAATAATAATAATAATAATAATAATAATAATAATAATGGTAAAATACTAATAAGAAAACAATGAAATAATTAATGCTGGTTTTTAATCTTCTTCACATGTCATCATCATTATCGACTACATTAAATACACTATACCTAATAAAATTTGCAGTGAACAAAGACTTATTGCACATTTATGTGGCTAAGAAATATAAAAAACGCACATCAAGCTTCTAGTGAGTCCTAATTACGAGTCTTAATTAACGAGGGTCATTAATAAATGTAATAGTCGAGACTAGATTACTGATTAAAAATGCAACATGAGACATCAGCAAAAATAATATATTTTTTAAGGTATAAGAGGGGATGCGAGTTTGCTTCGACCTGTTCCAAACGTGAAAGACGATGGTTCAAGGAACAAGTGGCGAAGTGAAATTTAAAAAGACTTTTACCTGATTGTGATATAAAAACAAATTAAATAATTATATAATAGAAGGCAATGTCTTCAAGGTTCAAAAATTTTGAAAATCACGTTTCCTCAATAGTATTTTAAGTCTCTCTCTCTCTCTCTCTCTCTCTCCTCTCTCTCTCTCTCCCTCTCTCTCTCTCTCTCTCTCTCTCTCTCTCTCTCTCTCTCTCTCTCTCTCTCTCTCTCTCTCTCTCTCTCTCTCTCTCTCAATGAACAATGCAACAAATTTTGTTCGATTACCATCATCTCAATCCACCACATCCATGAAGTAATGAAACAGATTCCAATTCTCAGATGTAAAATTAGCTATGCAAAAGAAAGACCATTCGTAATACACTCCTAACGTTCTTGAAGATAACCAAATAACTTAGAGATTTTCCTCAGACGGATTCAGTTTTACGTCACGAATTCCCTTTTCTACTAAGGGCTAGGACGGTTGCCTTTCTTGCGAAGGATTTTTTTGGCAGATATAATCGTTACCCTGAGTGGATACCCTTACTAACCTCAGTCCGTGACGGGGCGCGAACCCTCGACCTGCCGCTTCAGAGTCCCGGACGCTGCCATTTTGCCACGGAGACTACTAGAGATTTTCTCAAACATTATATATATATATATATATATATATATATATATATATATATATATATATATATATATCTATATATATATATATATATATATATATATATAATATATATATATATATATATATATATATATATATATATATATATATATTATAATAATAATAATAATAATAGTAATAATAGTAATAATAACAATAATAATAATAATAATAATAATAATAATAATAATAATAATAATAATAATAATGATAAAATCTGTTTTAGTATACTTGGCAGAAACACACTGGGATAGTATATGCATCCTGCTAATTACACCATTTTTTCTCTACGAACAGTACGCTTTGAAGGAATATCGAGAATTAATTACTGATTCAGAGCATCTGAAAAGATATCAACAAGTAAAGGCGTTTGTACCCTCAAGCAATGCCTATGATAATCCATCCAATCTGACAACAGCAATTCTGTATATAACGAGATAAGGTTTCCATCCTTTAGACACAAAGCATATCTACTGATGGCAACAACAAGCAGTCAATGAAAAGTACGCAAAAAGAGCTCACTTTATCATGAGAAAAGTCCTACTTCCCCGAATAGAAAAAAAAAAAAACATTAAGTTGCTTAGAAAAACATCTAGCCAATCAGATTTCAATAAATGTTGACCAGTACATTGTAAGGGAAAATAAATATAAAATAATGACTGCAAGCAATATCAAACAGCAAATCAGACATAAGAATAAATAGACTATTTTATAGTGATAAAACTAGTACTTTCAAGCAAACAGTAAGTAAATAAAATACAAGCAAGAACATCTGCCCAATAAGAGTAATAAAGCTAGATCAATCGTACTCTCGCTTTTACACCAAAGTAGGACGTCGCACGTGGTATGCCACGTGGCACGCCAGTTGAAAACGAACATCCGAAAATATATGAAGCCTTTCACACGGCCTTTGACATGTCCCATATGCCAAGTGCGACTTGCGTCGAAAGTCGCACGTGGCACTTGGGACGTGTCACGCTACTTCTTTGTGAAAGGTTTCATATATTTTCAGATGTTCGTTTTCAACTGACATGCTACGTGCCATACCACGTGCGACGTCCCACTTTGGTACACATTAGAACATTTATTGCAAAGAATGAGCAAGCAAATGCCGTAAACCTGAGAGAGAGAGAGAGAGAGAGGAGAGGAGAGAGAGAGAGAGAGAGAGAGAGAGAGAGAGAGAGAGAGAGAGAGAGAGAGAGAGAGAGAGAGAGAGAGAGAGAGAGAGACCAACCTGAGATAAATGGCGTAACTCCTAATTACTATAAATGGCAATAACAATAATCACCCTTTGTATAGCTGCTCTAACTTCTAACGTCGTCACATACTTAACTTTTAATAAGCCAACTTGAGAAAGTGAAGCCACGATTGAGGTTGGGGAATCTGTAATATGAACATAGTGGCATTCAAATGGAATGCGTTCATTCCTAAGTATAGCAGATATAAGCTATAAGGCTGGATTCCTTTTAACCTTCTGTGGTGCGCAGTTGGCAGCTCCTTAACTTAGTAATTATAAGTCCTATATTCAAGTCCCGGTCGGGGTAAAAAATGATTCATGTTTTCACATATGTAATGTGCTTATTTGATTATTGTATGGCCCGAATGAGAGTGGAAATTGAATTGAATGCGAAAATGAAGCTACGAGTGAGGTTGGGGAATCTGTAATATGAACATAGTGGCTTTCAGATAGAATACGTTCATTCCCAAGTATAGCAGATATAAGCTATAAGGTTGGATTCCTTTTAACCTTCTGCGGTGTGTAGTTGGTAGCGCCTTGACTTAGTAATTATAAGTCCTAGGTTCAAGTCCCGACCAGGGTAAAAAATGATTCATGTTTTTACATATGTAATGTGCTTAATTGATTTATATAAATATATATATATATATATATATATATATATATATATATATATATATATATATATATATATATATATATATATATATATATATATATATATATATGAATCATTTTTTACCATGACCGGGACTTGAACCTAGGACTTATAATTACTAAGTCAAGGCACTACCATCTACACACCACAGAAGGTTAAGAGGAATCCAACCTGTAGCTTATATATGCTATGCTTAGGAATGAACGCATTCTATCTGAATGCCACTATGTTCATATTACAGAATCCCCAACCTCACTCGTGGCTTCATTTTTGCATTTAATTCAATTCCCAATCTCATTCGTGCAATGCAAAAATCATATAAGCATATTACATATGCGAAAACCTGAATAATTTTTTACCCCAACTGGGACTTGGACCTAGGACTTATAATTACTAAGTCAAGGCGCTACCAACTACACACCACAAAAGGTTAAAAGGAATCCAACCGTGTAGCTTATATCTGCTATACTTAGGAATGAACGCATTCTATCTTTAATGCCACTATGTTCATATTACAGATTCCCCAACCTCACTCGTGGCTTCATTTTTGCATTTAATTTATTTCCCAATCTCATTCGTGCAATACAGTAATCATATAAGCACATTACATATGTGAAAACATGAATCATTTTTTACCCCGACCTGGACTTGAACCTAGGACTAATAATTACTGGGTCAAGGTGCTACCAACTACACACCACAGAAGGTTAAAAGGAATCCAACCGTGTAGCTTGTATCTGCTTAACTTAGGAATGAACGCATGCTATCTGAATGCCACTATGTCCATATTACAGATTCCCCAACCTCACTCGTGGCTTCATTTTTGCATTTAATTCAATTCCCAATCGCATTCGGGCGATACAATAATCAAATAACCACATTACATATTTGAAAACATGAATCATTTTTTTCCCTGACCGGGACTTGAACCTAGGACTTATAATGACTAAGTCAAGGCACTACCAACTACACACCACAGAAGGTTAAAAGGAATTCAACCGTGTAGCTTATATCTGCTATACTTATGAATGACCGCATTCTATCTGAATGCCACTATGTTCATATTACAGATTCCCCAACCTCACTCGTGGCTTCATTTTTGCATTTAATTCAATTCCCAATCTCATTTGGGCAATACTATAATCAAATAAGCACGTTAAATATATGAAAACATGAATCATTATTTACCCCGACTGGGACTTGAACCTAGGACTTATAATTACTAAGTCAAGGCACTACCAACTACGCACCACAAAAGGTTAAAAGGAATCCAACCGGGTAGTTTATATCTGCTATACTTAGGAATGAACGCATTCTATCTAAATGAAACTATATTCATATTAATGATTCCCCAACCTTACTTGTGTCTTCATTTTTGCATTTAATTAAATTCCTAATCTCATTTCAGCCATGAAATTATCAAATAAGCACATTACATATGTGAAAACATGAATCAATTTTTACCCCCACCGGGACTTGAACCTAGGACTTATAATGACTAAGTCAAGGCACTACCAACTACACACCACAGAAGGTTAAAAGGAATCCAACCATATAGCTTATATCTGCTATACTTAGGAATGAATGCATTCTATCTGAATGCCACTATGTTCATATTACATATTCCCCAACCTCACTCGTGGCTTCATTATTTGATTTGATTCAATTCCCAATATATTTTTACATATGTAATGTGCTTATTTGATTATTGTATTGCCCGAATGAGATTGGGAATTGAATTAAATGCAAAAATGAAGCCACGAGTGAGGTTGGGGAATCTGTAATATGAGCATAGTGGCATTCAGATAGAATGCATTCATTCCTAAATATAGCAGATATAAGCTACACGGTTGGATTCCTTTTAACCTTCTGTGGTGTGTAGTTGGTAGCGCCTTGACTTAGTAATTATAAGCCCTAGGTCCAAGTCCCGGTCGGGGTAAAAAAAGATTCATGTTTTCACATATGTAAAGTGCTTATTTGATTATTGTATTGCCCAAATGAGATTGGGAGTTGGATTAAATGCAAAAATGAAGTCATGTGTGAGGTTGGGGAGTCTGTAATATGAACATAGTGGCATTCATATAGAATGCGTTCATTCCTAAGTATAGCAGATATAAGCTACACGGTTGGATTCCTTTTAAACTTCTACGGTGTGTAGTTGGTAGTGCCTTAAATTAGTAATTTAAGTCCTAGGTTCAAGTCCCTGTCGGGATAAAAAATGATTCATGTTTTCACATATGTAATGTACTTATTTGATTATATATATATATATATATATATATATATATATATATATATATATATATATATATATATATATATATATATATATATATATATATATATATATATATATATATATATATATATATATATATACTTTATATATATATATATATATATATATATATATATATATATATATATATATATATATATATATATATATATATATATATATATATATATATATATATATATATATATATATATATATATATATATATATATATATATATATATATATATATATATATATGTATGTATGTATGTATGTATGTATGTATGTATGTATGTATGTATGTATGTATGTATGTATGTATGTATGTATGTATGTATGTATGTATGTATGTATGTATGTATGTATGTATGTATGTATGTATGTATGTATGTATGTATGTATGTATGTATGTATGTATGTATGTATGTATGTATGTATGTATGTATGTATGTATGTATGTATGTATGTATGTATGTATGTATGTATGTATGTATGTATGTATGTATGTATGTATGTATGTATGTATGTATGTATGTATGTATGTATGTATGTATGTATGTATGTATGTATGTATGTATGTATGTATGTATGTATGTATGTATGTATGTATGTATGTATGTATGTATGTATGTATGTATGTATGTATGTATGTATGTATGTATGTATGTATGTATGTATGTATGTATGTATGTATGTATGTATGTATGTATGTATGTATGTATGTATGTATGTATGTATGTATGTATGTATGTATGTATGTATGTATGTATGTATGTATGTATGTATGTATGTATGTATGTATGTATGTATGTATGTATGTATGTATGTATGTATGTATGTATGTATGTATGTATGTATGTATGTATGTATGTATGTATGTATGTATGTATGTATGTATGTATGTATGTATGTATGTATGTATGTATGTATGTATGTATGTATGTATGTATGTATGTATGTATGTATGTATGTATGTATGTATGTATGTATGTATGTATGTATGTATGTATGTATGTATGTATGTATGTATGTATGTATGTATGTATGTATGTATGTATGTATGTATGTATGTATGTATGTATGTATGTATGTATGTATGTATGTATGCATGCATGCATGCATGCATGCATGTGTATATATATATATATATATATATATATATATATATATATATATATATATATATATATATATATATATATATATATATATATATATATATATATATATATATATGGTTACCTGTTCGTTGCTACTTGGGACCATGCAAATGAGAATAATAATTAAACAAAAAAAAAACGAACAATGAAACTATTTTTCTAAAAGATTTAATGTAATTTGGGTCTGATAGTATGTATGTGCACACACACACACACACACACACACACACACACACACACACACCACACACACACACACACACACACACACACACACAGAAATACGCAATCTCATTTATGATGAGTGGCTGAGGGAATTAGACTTACCATCACTCGAAGCTAGAAGAGTGAGGGGGGATATGGTGACAGTCTTTAAATTCCTTCATGGTTATGATAGAGTGGATAGGGATCGATATTTTGATATGGCTGGCTCTAGAACTAGAGGTCATAGTTTGAAGCTTCGTAAGAAAACTTCTTTGCAGGATTTAAGGAAATACTTTTTCAGTGTAAGAGTAGTTGATAATTGGAATTGGCTAAGCGAGGAGGTAGTTAATGCTATCTCAATCCATAGTTTTAAGGACAGGTATGATAAGTATCACTAAGTATAAAATGGAACCGATGAGGAGACGGGAAGATACGAGCTTTGGGCTCTTTCCCGTAAACACAATTAGGTAATCACAATTAGGTAATCACATTAACCTTTGACCGATTCTCACGGACAACCATTGTGGCTCAACGAATCATCAACTAACTAACACCTAGGAGGTCCCAGCTCGCCTAAACATGGTCATTTAAGTGGTATCTCTGTCAGAACCTCTTTTGGATAGTAAAAGGGAAGATAGCTTAGCTTAGAGACACATTGGGTTCACCATTAGATGTGTGATCGATGTGTCTCTGGTGCAAATGTGTTTAAACTGGCTCTGGCTTATTAAGGCAGTCCCTCTCCTGGAGCTCTAACGTAAAAAAAAAAAATCTTTGTCTTCTATTCACATTACTTGGTAAAGATCCAATCACAGCAGCAGCTGTGCATTCAATGAACCTACAAAAGTTATATTTTAAGATACTTTGTGGAGCTACGTGCATTGCATCGACAAGGACTGCAAATATAACTGTAGATCTGGTTGAATTAACATTATTTGTAGAGATTCTGTCTTTGCCAAAGAAAAGAAGCTTCAAACTGTACAGCCTAAGTGATCGAAGTGAGATGGGATTAGGTAAAGAAGAGTTGGAAGAGGATAATGAGAAACAGTGACATTATTAGAAGATATATTAACCATTGTAAAGAGAAGAGGACCTGTACAGCCAACATTATCTAAGAGAGAGGGTACTAAGTAAATCAGAAGAAATGGCAGAGCTAGTGATAAACAGTAACCGTTCATTTAACCGTGGGACCAGATGAATATAAAGTAAAATGCTGAGGAAGTAGAGTAGATGTGCAAGGAGAGCCTTTCATAAAGGTAAAGCGCGTAAGATGATCTGCCAATTCATTATGAAGAGAAAGAAGTCCATAATGCTTGATTAAATTACTTCTTTTACTTATTTCTTTAGTTAATAATAACACTTATTTTTATCTCTCAAACACATTAATTATTCATTTCTATGACTTATGTTTATTTATTAAATTAATTATGCATTTTATATTCATATTTATAAACTTTATCTCCAAGTGTTATTTATGTATTTAATGGATAGCTACAATACGGAATTACTGCCTTGCCAGGCACATTCTTCGTATCGATACTGTTCCATCTGTGACCTTCCCCTTGCACACAATTCTAATTATGTACTAACTTACCCTGCTGGGTTGAGAAGGGTTTCCGCGTTAACTTTACCCAAATTTCCCTGATGAAGTCCCGAGGAGCGACGCAATATAATCCTCTTGAATTTTAAATCACCTTTAAATTATACCTAAAATACACAAACAATATCTTAATTATTAGTGAAATAATCTTTCATGTTGAGAACAAAATCTATTCTTATGTCTGAGTTAGGGTGTTTGCTGAAAATTCTCTGATTCGGGTAAAAGGCCTTTTGTGACTTACTGTGATCACATGAGTCACCAGAAAAGCATATTTGGTACTAGACGTTGTGGGAAGCTCTGGACTCTGCATATATTAAATACCTTTAGTAGGCAACATTCTTTTTTTTTTAATATTCTGTCATTCAAACTTATCCTCTCCAGCTGAGTTAGAGTTTCCTATTCTACTACTTATGCTTAATCGCGCTACTCTCTCTCAAACAAACAGACGAGAGGATAACCAAAAGATATCAGTCACGATATACTCATACCACCAAAAGTAATAAATATATAAACTAAAGGAAAGTTTTCATGAGTTCTCACCGCCAACAAAGTTAATCGCAATTAATAGAATAAAAATTCCCGGAGCATAACAACTGCGTCGACAATTCCACGAAACAACAATAAATCAAGGCACAAACTTTCTGAGCATTAAAAGGAGAGAGAGAGAGAGAGAGAGAGAGAGAGAGAGAGAGAGAGAGAGAGAGAGAGAGAGAGAGAGAGGGAACTTTTTGCAGAAATATATATATATATATATATATATATATATATATATATATATATATATATATATATATATATATATATATGTATGTATGTATGTATGTATGTATGTATGTATGTATGTATGTATGTATGTATGTATGTATGTATGTATGTATGTATGTATGTATGTATGTATGTATGTATGTATGTATGTATGTATGTATGTATGTATGTATGTATGTATGTATGTATGTATGTATGTATGTATGTATGTATGTATGTATGTATGTATGTATGTATGTATGTATGTATGTATGTATGTATGTATGTATGTATGTATGTATGTATGTATGTATGTATGTATGTATGTATGTATGTATGTATGTATGTATGTATGTATGTATGTATGTATGTATGTATGTATGTATGTATGTATGTATGTATGTATGTATGTATGTATGTATGTATGTATGTATGTATGTATGTATGTATGTATGTATGTATGTATGTATGTATGTATGTATGTATGTATGTATGTATGTATGTATGTATGTATGTATGTATGTATGTATGTATGTATGTATGTATGTATGTATGTATGTATGTATGTATGTATGTATGTATGTATGTATGTATGTATGTATGTATGTATGTATGTATGTATGTATGTATGTATGTATGTATGTATGTATGTATGTATGTATGTATGTATGTATGTATGTATGTATGTATGTATGTATGTATGTATGTATGTATGTATGTATGTATGTATGTATGTATGTATGTATGTATGTATGTATGTATGTATGTATGTATGTATGTATGTATGTATGTATGCATGCATGCATGCATGCATGCATGCATGCATGCATGCATATATTTATATATATATATATATATATATATATATATATATATATATATATATATATATATATATATATATATATATATATATATATATATATATATATATATATATATATATATATATATATATATATATATATATATATATATATATATATATATATATATATATATATATATATATATATATATATATATATATATATATATATATATATATATATATATCAACCGTAATACTAGCTCAACAAATACAATGCCTAGCTTGTGGTATGGCATATCATAGATGCCTATAACGTCACACGGCATTTCATAGATCCCTATAATTGCAAGATGGCAGTGATGCACTCGATACCCACCACCCTCCAGGACTGGCAAATGAGCCCAGTCAGTGAGAGTTCAGCCTTTGCCAGGGGCAGAAGTCACGTCCACTTAACAGTCTCCCTCTTGGGGGCGGGAATCGATAGTGACAGGAACTATAGGAACCGGAGCTCTGAGGAATAATTAAGTGTAATCTCTAAATAAACACCTATAAACAAGATGCCTATCTGTTATCACTGACCACGCTACCAAGACAATAATAATATATTAGACATTCAGGTGAGAAGAACAGTTGTAGTGGAGTATATCTCTCTATACGACTGTTCTTCTCACCTCGAATTTCTAATATATTATTATTGTCTTGGTAGCGTGGTCAGTGATAACAGATAAGCATCTTGTTTATAGGTGTTTATTTAGAGATTACACTTAATTATTCCTCAGAGCTCCGGTTCCTATAGTTCCTGTCACTATCGATTCCCACCCCCAAGGGGGAAAATGTTAAGTTCTGGACGTGACTTCTGCCCCTGACAAAGGCTGAACTCTCACTGACTGGGATCTTTTGCCGGTCCTAGAGGGTGGTGGGTATCGAGTGTGTCACTGCCATCTGGCAATTATAGGCATCTATGAAATTCCGTGTGAGACTATAGGCATCTATGATATGCCATACGACACCCGCCACCACTAAACTGAAATATCTCCAATATTTCGGACTAAGCATAACTACTTTCATGAGGGCCTTATAATATTCTAACTATCATTATTTTACAAAAACGGGGCAAAACTCTCTAAGAAACTAACTTATGAAACTCTTACAATCTCATACAGTTATCTAAAGAGATTACAGTAATATCAAAATTATTATGCAAAAAGCTGACAAAAGAAAAATATGTTCTTTATAATAAGTATTGTAATTGAAATTAAAAAATCAGAATGAAGTATTCACAGTTGCAATACATAGCTAGTAAGTATTGGCAAAATTATTTAAGAACAAAGCTAATTAAGCTATTTCATTAATCAAGCAGTACGCCATACATTTGGACATGATATATGTAAGTACAAAACATTTGTCATGTTGTGAAAAGAACTAAAAATATTCACAATTACAGTATGTAATTACAGTTCAAGGACAAACTGATAGGAGAACTCAATGAACACATAGATTAAATCATAACTTAAAACAATGATAATATTTAAATAGAAAAACAACTTACTATGATTTTTGCAAATTGTAACATTTACTCTTGTTCTTCTTCTTCATCTACTTCTTTTCCCACTTTTATGTGGGGTCGATGTTTCTGGCCAGTTTTCTCCATTTGTTTTTGTCCCATACCTCATCACCCAACAAACCTTTAGACCTCAGGTCGTCATTGATGCAATCCATCCACCTACGCTTTGGTCTCCCCCTCCTTCTCCTACCCTGTATATCCATTTCCATCACCCTCCTCCCAACATACTGTTCATCCCTCCTAACGACATGACCATACCATCTCAGTCTACTTTCTTGTATCTTATCTGATATTTCTCTAACTTTTGAGGTACCTCTAATTACCTTGTTTTTTATCTTATCGCTTCTTGTCACCCCACACATCCATCTCAACATCCTCATCTCTGCCACATCCAGTTTTTTCTTTGTGTCTTCTTTATTGCCCATGTCTCTGCTCCATACATCATCGCAGGTCTCACATCTGTCTTATGCACTTTCCCCCTCAACTTAATCCCTATTCTCCTGTCGCACAGCACCCCAGACACTTTCTTCCAGTTCTCCCATCCCGCTTGTATTCTGTGGGTTATTTCTGACTCCAGGTCACCATCCTCTGCTACTGTTGATCCCAGATACTTGAACTTTTCAACTCTTTTCAAGACCTTCCCCTGCAAATTGACCTCCCCATCCTCATCATCTCTCAACCTCAAGTTCTCTGTCTTCTTTCTGCTGATTTTCTGTCCTCTATCCTCCATCACTCTTCTCCACTCCTCAAGCTTCTCCTCCACTACCTCTCGTCTGTTGCTACACAGTACAATGTCATCTGCAAAGAGTATACACCATGGAGACTGATCTCTAATACCCTGGGTTACTACATATAAAACCAGATCAAATAGATATGGACCCTATTTGATCTGGTCTATTTTCGTCAAGCCCACACTGCTCTTAACATTTGCCTCTGCCCTCTCATACATATCTTGGATGATTCTTACATATTTCTCGAGTACTCCCTTTTCTCTAATACACCTCCACACCTCTTGACGTGGTACTCGATCATATGTCTTTTCTAGGTCAATAAAGACCATATGCAGTCCTTTCTGTTTCTCCCTATGCTTTTCCATCATTTGTCTCAAGGCAAATATGGCATCCACTGTCCCTCTTCCAGGCATGAAGCCAAACTGTTTATCCCCAATTGTCGTTACCTCTCTGAGTCTCCTCTCCATGATCTTCTCCCATATCTTCATAGTATGACTTAACAACTTTATACCTCTATAGTTTCCACACTCCTGAATGTCTCCCTTCCCTTTATAGATTGGGATGATTAAGCTTCCTCTCCATTCGTCTGGCATCTTTTCCTGACTAAAGATCTTTTGCATTAAGTTCCCCAAGATATCTATGCCTTCCTCTCCAAGACTCCTCCATACTTCCACTGGCATCTTAGCAGGTCCTGCTGCCTTTCCATTTTTCATTTTCCTTACTGCGTGCTCTACCTCTCTACTAGCCACTGTTGTTATAACTGCTTCATTTGGAAGTCCATCTTCAAATACTGCTCTTGGGTTCTCTTCATTTAGTAATCCTTCAAAATAAGTTTCCCATCTGCTTTTTATTTCATCCTCTTCTGTTAGAACTACTCCATGGTTATCCTTTATTTGTCTTACTTGGGTCAAGTCCTTGGTTGCAGCATCTCGGGCCTTGGCAATTCGCCATATTTTCTTCTCTCCTTCTGGTGTTTCCAGCTCTTCATAGACTTCATTCAATTTCTCTGCCTTTGCTTTTGCTACTGCTCTCCTTGCCTCCTTCTTTGCCTGCTTGTACTCTTCTTTATCCTGCTCCAGGCCTGATAAATCTGCCCTTTTCTTAGCTTCTTTCTTGTTCTTCACCCATTCTTGCACTTCCTCATTCCACCACCATGACTCTTTATCATTTGGGGGTTTCCTTCCTGATGACTTTCCAAGTACCTCCTCACCAACCCTCAAAATCACTTTACTATTCTCTCTCCATCATTCTTGTACATCTTCATGCAACCTTATCGCTTCTAACATTCTTCCCTTAAACATAGCTCTCAGCTCTGCATCTTTCAATCTCCACCACTTTATCTTTGGGTCCATCCTCGGCTTCTTACTTTTACATTTCCTGAGCAATCAGTTACTACTAGCCTATGTTGCACTGCTACACTCTCCCCATTTATTACTTTACAGTTGCTAATCTCCTTCAGATGGTCTCTCCTACACAACAATAAATCTATCTGGCTCTCCCTTCCACCACTACTGTATGTAATCAATCTGTTTTCCTTTTTCTCAAAGAATGTGTTGACCAATGCCAGATCAAATGCCGCTGCAAAATCAACCACTCTCTCTCTCCCCTCATTTCACTCGCTCACCCCCCAGCCCCCATGAACTCTACCTATCCCAGCCCTCCCAATTTCCAATGGCCATTTAGATCTCCTCCCAAAATTACTCTCTCCCTTATAGGAATTATTCTAAGCTCCTGGTCCGTCTCCTCCCAAAATGCATCCTTCACCTCTGCTGTACAACCATTTTGTGGGGCATAGGCACATACCACATTGACTACCATTTCTCCCAGTCCCAGCTTTAAACTCATAATTCTGTCACACCAAGTAAGCTTTCCTTCAGGTCTTTGGATAGTATTATTCCTACCCCACTCCTCCCTTCCTCATTTGCTCCACTATAGAACAATTTGCAACCCTCACCCAGTTCCTTTGCCTTATTTCCTTTCCACATGGTCTCCTGCACACACAGCACTCCAATTCTCCTCCTCTCCATCAGGTCCACCAATTCTCGCCCCTTCCCAGTCATCGTCCCCACATTAAGAGCGCCCACCCGCAGCACCACCTCTGACACTCTCCCTCGAGCTTGCCTCTTTAACCCAGCCTGCCCATGACTGGGTAGCCCTTGCTGTCTTTCCAGAAGGGTCAAGCGAAGCCCCAACGCGTCGCCTAAGGGGAACACCCTAGTATGGTGATTATTCTCGTTACCTGTACTGGCCATATTTTGGTTTTGGCAATATTTTTATGGCCGGATGCCCTTCCTGCCACCAACCCTCCCCATCTACCCGGGCTTGGGACCGGCATCAAGTTGAGGCTGGCTTGCCCCCCTCAGTGGCTGAGTAACATTTACTCATGTTGTATTGAGAAAAAAAAAACTAGAATTCAACATGCACAATTTATCAATGACACTTATTCTAATAAACTTAAATCTAAGGGGGAGTCTGAGGTGATGACGTTTTAAATTATTTTAAAACTAGAAAAAAAAAGAAAAAAAGAGTACAATATTTGCTCTTCGACAACTCGTGGTCAAAGACGGTAGAGACATTTTCTTTCCCATTTTTATCAGTTCTAATATGTGGGGGAAAATACTTTGTGATTGAACTAATAAGAGATTTTCCATAGCCTTTCTTTCTTTTTCACTAAAGTTATTATATGTAGGGGAATTTCTTCTTTCCCATTTTTGTCTTTAATTTTTTTTGGGGGGGTTTCATTTCCCCAGCCCTTCACTTGCTCATCATTGCTAGGTCTTACAATATCACTTCTAATTTCCCGGGACCTTCGCCTGACAACTTTGAGGCAGATCTGGGTTGTAACACGTACCACGAATCTCTTTTTATCTGGAGACTGGCCGGACAAAGGGAGGGCGTTGATGCATCAACCAGATCAACCGGAACCCCTCCCGCCCACTTTTATGCGACATTTGAGGTGGTCCTATACTATGACCACGTCTCACGCCCCTCCTCAACGAGGCTCATCTCCATTCAGTGGCTGAAAAATACGAACATAGCCTGAAGTAGATTCTAAGGCCGGAAATTAGAGCCTAAT
>JAXCGZ010002093.1:42500-55000 GCA_037179515.1 Halocaridina rubra | reverse complement strand
TTGTTAAGGATAATTCGTTTGGATAAGACCTGTCCCGTTATAAAAATTTGTAATCCTTCAGGTCTAATGAGTCCTTTGGTTTACGTCTCCTCCATCTTTGTTACTTTTACTCAGTTGTGCTTGAGAAGGGATAAAGTTAGGATCCGAAATATAACATTGTTTTATAAGTTTTGTTTCACTAATGGGCTTCCTTACTATCTAGTGTTGTATGCTAACAGTTTTTACTTATATATATATATATATATATATATATATATATATATATATATATATATATATATATATATATATATATATATATATATATATATATATATATATATATATGAATCATTTTTTACCCCGACCGGGACTCGAACCTAGGACTTATGATTACTAAGTCAAGGCACTACCACTACACCACAGAAGGTTAAAAGGAATCCAACCTTATAACTTACATCTGCTATACTTAGGAATGAACGCATTCTAACTGAATGCCACTATGTTCATATTACAGATTCCCCAACCTCACTCGTGGCTTCATTTTAGCATTTAATTCAATTCCCAATCTCATTCGGGCCATGAAATTATCAAATAAGCACATTACATATGTGAAAACATGAATTTTTTTTACCCCGACCAGGACTCGAACCTAGGACTTATGATTACTAAGTCAAGGCGCTACCACTACACCACAGAAGGTTAAAAGGAATCCAACATTATAGCTTATATCTGCTATACTTAGGAATGAACGCATTCTAACTGAATGCCACTATGTTCATATTACAGATTCCCCAACCTCACTCGTGGCTTCATTTTAGCATTTAATTCAATTCCCAATCTCATTCGGGCCATGAAATTATCAAATAAGCACATTACATATGTGAAAACATGAATCATTTTTTACCCCGACCGGGACTCGAACCTAGGACTTATGATTACTAAGTCAAGGCGCTACCACTACACCACAGAAGGTTAAAAGGAATCCAACCTAATAGCTTACATCTGCTATACTTAGGAATGAACGCATTCTAACTGAATGGCACTATGTTCATATTACAGATTCCCCAACCTCACTCGTGGCTTCATTTTAGCATTTAATTCAATTCCCAATCTCATTCAGGCCATGAAATTATCAAATAAGCGCATTACATATGTGAAAACATGAATCATTTTTTACCCTGACCGGGACTCGAACCTAGGACTTTTCACATATGCAATGTGCTTATTTGATCATTTCATTGCCCGAATGAGATTGGGAATTGAATTAAATGCTAAAATGAAGCCACGAGTGAGGTTGGGGAATCTGTAATATGAACATAGTGGCATTCAGTTTGAATGCGTTCATTCCAAAGTATAGCAGATATAAGCTATAAGGTTGGATTCCTTTTAACCTTCTGTGGTGTAGTGGTAGCGCCTTGACTTAGTAATCAAAAGTCCTAGGTTCGAGTCCCGGTTGGGGTAAAAAATGCTTACAAAGTTACTGAACATGGTGATTAAGGAAGAGACTATCCCGAACGAATGGAGAGATAGTATAATGGTACCGATTTTCAAAGAAAAGGGAGACATCCAGAGTTGCAACAACTATAGAGGTATTAAGCTAACATCTCACACTTTGAAACTGTGTGAAAGAGTGTTGGATAAAAGGCTGAGGGAGGTGACAGAAGTTTGTAGTGAGCAGTTTGGTTTTATGAAAGGTCGAGGAACAATGGATGCAGTATTCGCAATGAGGCAGACAATGGAAAAATATAGAGATATGCAAAGAGGGCTGTACATGTCGTTTATTGACCTGGAAAAAGCTTATGATTGGGTCCCGAGAAGCGAGGTGTGGAGGAGTATGAGGTCGAAGGGAGTAACGGAGAAGTATGTCAAGATAGTTCAGGACATGTACAGGGAAGCCACAACAAGAGTAAGAAGTACAGTTGGCACTACAGAGCCTTTTCAGGTGAAAGTTGGACTCCATCAGGGATCAGCTCTTAGCCCCTATCTATTTAACCTTCTCATGGATGTGATGGTGGAAGAGGTGACAAAGGAGGCACCATGGATCATGCTCTTTGCAGACGATATTGTTTTGGTCTCCGAGAGCCGTGAAGAATTGCAAGAGAGGTTTTAGCTATGGAGGGGTTTGCTGGAAAATTACGGACTGAAGGTGAGCAGACAGAAAACGGAGTACCTGGAGTGCAATGTGACACAAGGAGGCAACCTGTTCATGCAAGACCACAAGCTCTCAAAGGCGGACACCTTCAAATACCTTGGCTCCTACGTAACGAAGGATGGAGACCTAGAGAGAGAGATTGATCATAGGATCCAGGTAGCGTGGAACAGCTGGAAGAGAACATCAAGGGTGCTATGTGACAAGAAAATCGGTGCTAGAGTGAAAGGAAAAGTGTACAAGTCAGTTGTGAGACCAGCGTTGCTGTACGGAGCAGAGACGTGGCTGGTGAAAAAGGTTCAAGAACGGAAGATAGATGTCGCAGAAATGAGAATGCTGAGGTGGATGTCTGGGGTGACGAGGGAGGACAGGATACGAAATGACCGGATCAGAGGTACAGTGAAGGTGGTGGAGGCGTCGGCGAAAGCGCAGGAGAGGAGATTACAGTGGTTCGGTCATGTGAAGAGGAGAGAAGAAGACTATGTGGGTGTGAGAGTGATGGAGATGGACGTGCAGGGCAGACGTAGACGAGGAAGACCTAAACTACGGTGGAAGGACCAACTGAAGGAGGATCTCAGAGAGAGACAGCTGGAGGAGAAGCAAGTGATGGACCGGAACCAGTGGAGACGACTAGTGAAGAGATGCGACCCCATATGAAAATGGGAATGCAAATAGAGGAAGAAGAAGAAGAAGGTGTAGTGGTAGTGCCTTGACTTAGTAATCATAAGTCCTAGGTTCAAGTCCCGGTCGGGGTAAAAAATTATTCATATTTTCACATATGTAATGTGCTTATTTGATAATTTCATGGCCCGAATGAGATTGGAAATTGAATTAAATGCTAAAATGAAGCCACGAGTGAGGTTGGGGAATCTGCAATATGAACATAGTGGCATTCAGTTAGAATGCGTTCATTCCTAAGTATAGCAGATATAAGCTATAAGGTTGGATTCCTTTTAACCTTCTGTGGTGTAGTTGGTAGCGCCTTGACTTAGTAATCATAAGTCCTAGGTTCGAGTCCCTGTCGGGGTAAAAAATGATTCATGTTTTCACATATGTAATGTGCTTATTTGATAATATATATATATATATATATATATATATATATATATATATATATATATATATATATATATATATATATATATATATATATATATATATATATATATATATATATATACACACGGGAAGATACGAGCTTTGGGCTCTTTCCCGTAAACACAATTAGGTAATCACAATTAGGTAATCACACACACAGGAAAGTCATATAGGTACTGAGGAAAGTCATATAGGTACTATTGAAGTCATAAACTCAGTTGTTAACATGGCACGGGAAAAAAAATGTAGGATTTTGATTATGGGAGACTTTAATCATAAAGAGATAGATTGGATAAATCTTGACCCACACAGTGGTGAGGACTCATTCGGGGCAAGATTCCTAGATTGCGTACAAGGGAATTTCCTACACCAACATGTAATGGAACCAACAAGGGCCAGGGGTGGGGATGAGCCTTCACTACTTGATCTAATGTTTACAGATAATGTGTTGGATATTGAAAAAATTGAGTATGTACCACCAGTTGGAAAGAGTGACCACTGTGTGTTGTTGATGGAGTATATCATTGAAGATATTCTTCCTGAGAGTAGAGGCACTGAGGACATGAGGAGGAACTATCCGAAAGGAGATTACATCAAAATGAATGAGCTTTTTGCAGTTATTGACTGGAGAACCTTATTTTACAACAAATCTGTACAAGAACTGTATGACATCTTTTGTGAGAAATATGAGAAGATAGTAGATTGCTGCATACCTGTCTCCAAAGTAGGTGTAATTCATGCCAGAGAGAAATGGTTCGATAATGGGTGTAAAAGAGCTAAGGAGTGGAGAGACAAATGCTGGAAAAGGTATAGGAGGAGAAAAACATAAATGCCTGGCAAACCTACAAAAGAGCAAGAAATGACTATCTAAGTAAAAGGAGAGAGGCAGAGAGAAACTATGAGAGGGACATCACCAGGAAGACTAAAGAAAATCCCAAGCTTTTCCACAGCTTTATCAGAGGAAAACTGAAGGTAAAAGAACAGGTTTTAAGGCTAAAGAGAGCGGATAGAAGCATCACTGAGATGGATGAAGAGATCTGCAAAGAATTGAACAAAGAGTTTCAGTCAGTATTTACAGTAGAAAATACCCCACCCCCTCAGATTGCAGTGATAGAAGCTCAATGGCCGGTATTAGAGAACATCAACCTTACAGCCACAGATGTATGCAAAGCGCTGATGGAGTTAGATGTTCATAAAGCTACAGGTCCTGATGACATATCCCCTCATGTGCTTAAAAAATGCGCAAACTCAATATCAGTGGCACTAAGTATCATATTTAAGGAGTCACTGGAGTCGGGGGAGATTCCAAGATGCTGGAAACAAGCAAATGTGATACCTATCTTCAAAAAGGGAAGGAGGGATACGGCTCTGAACTATAGACCAGTTTCCTTGACCAGCATAGTTTGCAAAGTTATGGAGAAACTAATAAGGAAACATATCTCTCTTCACTTGGAATCCTTCAACTTTTTGTCAGTGAGGCAACATGGCTTCAGAGAAGGAAGATCAACAGTAACAAACTTATTAGAATTTTATTATGAGGTAAACCAAATCTTACAGGAAAGAGAGGGCTGGGCAGATTGCATATTCCTAGACTTCCAGAAAGCGTTTGACACTGTTCCACATGGGAGACTTATTAGGAAGCTGCAATCAATGGCGAGAATAGGTGGAAATGTCTTGGAATGGATAAAAACTTACTTAGAAGGAAGGGAACAGAGGGTTAGAGTAAGACACTCAGTGTTTGAATGGAGAAGAGTTAGTAGTGGAGTTCCACAGGGTTCAGTTTTAGGGCCACTTTTGTTCCTGGTATATGTAAATGACCTACCAGAGTCTGTAAATTCATTCATGAATATGTTTGCAGATGATGCAAAGATTGTGAAGAAAGTAAAAAACGAGAACAATGGTAGAGAACTTCAGGAGGATCTAAATAATCTGCATGAGTGGTCAGAAAAGTGGCTAATGAAATTCAATACCTCAAAATGTAAGGTAATGAGAATGGGTACAAGTGCAAGAAGGCCCAAGCTTGACTACTCGGTGGCTGGAGTACAACTTCAAGAGACAGAAAATGAGAGAGATCTAGGAGTAAACATACTGGCAGATTTGTCTCCAGAAATACATATAAATGGCGTAGTAAGGGCAGCATGTGCATTCTTATCAAATGTAAGGGTAGCCTTCAGGCACATGGACAAGGAAATGTTCAGAAATATTTATGTAACCTATGTGAGGCCAAAACTCGAATATGCAGCTCCGTTTTGGAATCCGCACTTGAAAAGGCACATAGCTAAGCTTGAAAAAGTTCAAAGACATGCCACGAAACTGGTGCCAGAAATACGCAATCTCGGTTATGATGAGAGGCTGAGGGAATTAGACTTGCCATCACTCGAAGCTAGAAGAGTAAGGGGGGATATGGTGACAGTCTTTAAATTCCTTCATGGTTATGATAGAGTGGATAGGGATCGATATTTCGATATGGCTGGCTCTAGAACTAGAGCTCATAATTTGAAGCTTCGTAAGAAAACTTCTTTGCAGGATGTAAGGAAATACTTTTTCAGTGTAAGAGTAGTTGATAATTGGAATTCGCTAAGCGAGGAGGTAGTTAATGCTATCTCAATCCATAGTTTTAAGGACAGGTACGATAAGTATCACTAAGTCTAAAAATGGAACCGATCAGGAGACGGGAAGATACGAGCTTTGGGCTCTTTCCCGTAAACACAATTAGGTAATCACAATTAGGTAATCACACACACACACACACACACACACACACACACACACACACACACACACACACACACACACACACACTATATATATATATATATATATATATATATATATATATATATATATATATATATATATATATATATATATATATATATATATATATATATATATATATATATATATATATAACCAAATAAGCACATTACTTATGTGAAAACATGAATCATTTTTTTACCCCGACTGGGACTTTAACCTAGGACCTATAATTACCAAGTCAAGGCACTACCAACTACACACCACAGAAGGTTAAAAGGACTCCAACCTTATAGCTTATATCTGCTATACTTAGGAATGAATGCATTCTATCAGATTCCCAATATGTTCATATTACAGATTCCCCAACCTCACTCGTGGATTCATTTTAGCATTTAATTCAATTCCCAATCTCATTCGAGCTATACAATATCCAAATAAGCACATTACATATGTGAAGACATGAATCATTTTTTACCCGACAGGGACTTGAACCTAGGACTTATAATTACTAAGTCAAAGCGCTGCCACCTACACACCACAGAAGGTTAAAAGGAATCCAACCTTATAGCTTATATCTGCTATACTTAGGAATGAACGCATTCAATCTGAATACTACTATGTTCATATTACAGATTCCCCAACCTCACTCGTGGCTTCATTTTCGCATTTATTTCTATTTCCAATCTGATTCGGGCTATACAATAACCAAATAAACACATTACATATGTGAAAACATGAATCATTTTTTACCCCGACCGGGACTTGAAGCTAGGACCTATAATTACTAAGTCAAGGCGCTACCAACAACACACCACAGAAGGTTAAAAGGAATTCAAACTTATAGCTTATATCTGCTATGATGGGAAAGAACGTATTCAATCTGAACGCCATTATGTTCATATTACAGATTCCACAAACTCACCCGTGGCTTCATTTTCGCATTTAATTCAATTCCCAATCTCATTAGGGCTATACTGTAACCATATAAGCACATTACATATGTGAAAACATGAATCATTTTTCACCCCGACAGGGACTTGAACCTAGGACTAATAATTACTAAGTCAAGGCGCTACCAACTACACACCACAGAAGGTTAAAAGGAGTTCAACCTTATAGCCTATATCTGCTATACTTAGGAATAAATGCATTCTATCAGATTGCCATTATGTTCATATTACAGATTCCCTAACCTCACTCATGGCTTCTATTTCATATTTAATTCAAATCCTAATCTCATTCGGGCTATGCAATAACCAAATAAGCACATTACATATGTGAAAACATGAATCATTTTTTGCCCCGACCGGGACTTGAACCTAGGACTTATAATTACTAAGTCAAGGTGCTACCAACTACACACCACAGTAGGTTAAAAGGAATCCAACCTTTTAGCTAATATCTGCTATACTTAGAAATGAACGCACTCTATCTGAATGCCACTATGTTCATATTACAAATTCCCAATCTCATTCGGGCTATACAATAACCAAATAAGCACATTACATATGTGAAAACATGAATAATTTTTTTTTACCCTGACCAGGACTTGAACCTAGGGCTTATAATTACTAAGCTAAGGCACTACCAACTACACACCATAGAAGATTAAAAGGAATCCAACCTTATAGCTTATATAGTGGCATTCAGATAGAATGCATTCAATCCTAATTATAGCAGATATAAGCTATAAGGTTGGATTCCTTTTAACCTTGTGTGGTGTGTAGTTGGTAGCGCCTTGACTTAGTAATTATAAGTCCTAGGTTCAAGTCCCGGCCGGGGCAAAAAATGATTCATGTTTTCACATATGTAATGTGCTTATTTGGTTATTGTATAGCTCAAATGAGATTGGGAGTTGGATTAAATGCGAAAATGAAGCCACGAATGAGGTTGGGGAACCTGTAATAGGAACATAGCGGCATTCAGATAGAATACGTTCATTCCTAAGTATAGCAGATATAGGCTATAAGGTTGGATTCCTTTTAATCTCCTTTGGTGTGTAGTTGGTAGCCCCTTGATGTAGTAATTAGAAGTCCTAGATTCAAGTCCTGGTTGGGGTAAAAGATGATTCATGTTTTCACATATGTAACGTGCTTATTTGGTTATTGTATAGCCCGAATGAGATTGGGAATTGAATTAAATGCAAAAATGAAGTCATGAGCGAGGTTGGGGAATCTGTAATATGAACATAGTGGAATTCAGATAGAATTCGTTCATTCCTAAGTATAGCAGATATAAGCTTCAAGGTTGGATTCCTTTTAACCTTTTGCGGTGTGTAGTTGGTAGAGACTTGACTTAGTACTTATAAGTCCTAGGTTCAAGTCCCGGCTGGGGTAAAAAATGATTCATGTTTTCACCTATGTAATGTGTTTATTTTGCTATTGTATAGCCCGGATGAGATTGGGAATTGAATTAAATACGAAAATGAAGCCACGAGTGAGGTTGGGGAATCTGTAATATGAAGATAGTGGCATTCAGATAGAATGCGTTCATTCCTAAGTATAGCAGATATTAGCTATAAGGTTGGATTGCTTTTAACCTTCTGTGGTGTGTAGTTTGTAGAGCCTTGACTTAGTAATTATAAGTCCTAGGTTCAATTCCCGGTTGGGGTAAAAATTATTCATGTTTTCACATATGTAATGTGCTTATTTGGCTATTGTATAGCCCGAATGAGGTTGAGAATTGAATTAAATGCGAAAATGAAGCCACGAGTGAGGCTGGGGAATCTGTAATATGAATATAGTGTCATTCAGATAGAATGCGTTCATTCCTAAGTATAGCAGATATAAGTTATAAGGTTGGATTCCTTTTAACCTTCTGTGGTGTGTAGTTGGTAGCGCCTTGACTTAGTAATTATAAGTCCTAGGTTCAAGTCTCGGTCGGGGGTAAAAAATGATTCATATATATATTTATTCTTGTTCTAACTCAAATTTGAAATTTTGAGTGACTTCAACAGAATTATCTCAGGAGATATATGGGAGTTATATATTTTTCTCATTTTCATACTTAATATTATGTAGGTACTTAACTAAAATTCATTTTTTACTCTCTTTCCATTTCCTACTCAAAAATCCTGCCCAATATCTGTCTACTGACCTCAAAATGGCTTGCTTTTGCAGGGAGTTTTGCGTGTAAGCGCTGTTCCTTCCCTGTATCTTCAGGGTCTGGATCAACTTTGTTTCTTTCAAATACAGGAAACCGCTGTTTGACATTCTTGTTGCATTTCTTGTGAATTTACATTGCCTTCTTCATGACCAAGCTGAAATAATTGACAAACTTTATCATGGCTAAAGCTTTCAAAGTTTTATTTTATCTATCTAACATATTCTTTTGGATAAATAATGTATATACTGCAGCTGGAAAGGAAAATAAAGAATCATTCATAGATTCACATCCTTTATCACGTAATATCTATCTTGGAATTCTCAAAAATCGAATAATAATCTTGTTGGTTGAGTAGGGGACGAAATAAAAATAAAATAACATCTGCATCTCAACCATATCTGGGCAGGTGGAGAATCACTTTCTCAAAAATATCCCTCAATAGATATCGCAACAGCACATCACCTCCCATTAAAATACAAAAATATGGCCTGCATAAAGACACGGTGGTGCAGGGGAAGAATCCTCGCGGAGTCCTTCGACATCATGCTTCCCCAACGGGCTTTCTCGCAATTCCACCCATGAAAACAATCCCCCCTTTATACCCCCGGTCAAGCATACCCATTCTCTCCCGCACTTGCTCACATTCAAAACTTGCATTCCCTTTCTTTCTGTGTAATTCCCCCCTTCCTTCACTCTGAAGGAGTGCGTGGGTGATGCCTCGGTCGGGCTGGGTGGTCACATGACTGCGTCCCCAGTCCTAGGTCCCCCCTCTACTCCCACTAAGGTGCGTTAAGGTGACACAATAACTTCCCCCCCAACAACACTCTGAGGGAGTGTGTTGGTTGGCGATCTCTCGAGGCGTCTCCCTCAACGGCTATAAGATCCTCTTATACTCCTAACAACGGTACATTATGGCGGCACGAAAACCCCCCCTACCCCAGCACAGTTTCTTGACTCTACTTTTCCCCTGCCTGCACAGCGCAAAAAAACTAAAAACTCATATCTAAATAATATCACAAAATTCTTATTCTTCAAAAAGATATGTTATACACGTATTGTAATATAAATTTCTTTATCATAACGACATTAGAAGAATGATTGGTCATTTCTGTCTTTCTCTCCCCAAAATGTTATCTGCAAAAAAAAAAAAAAAAGCACCTTCAACACAGGTGTGAGGGTATATCTCGCTACAATTCATCATAAACACTGTCATTTTAAGAAATTAATATGAAAATTATTTTACACGTACATTAAATCTTTTCAATTAAAATCAGTACATTTGCCTGTTTAATGATTAACTTAGGCATTAATGCAAATAATTGGAACACCCTTCAAATGCAATTTCTCATTATATTATTCAATATATAAAAAAAATCGAGTTTATTACTGCTTATAGCTATTAGTACAAATTATCCATGTTAGTAATGGGTACAGAAATTCTACTTTCATTAACTTACTAGAGTCATACCCCTCTTATACGCGGGGTGACTAATTAAAAGCATCACTACAAGTAAAATGGCAGAGTCTGCTGACCTCAGTTTCTTTTCATTATGGTACTATTACTTACTGGATACAGATCACAAGTACTTAGCTATTTTGGGAAACTGCTTGAAGAACATCACAGCAACCGGCAATGGAGGAGGGGTTTTTCCTCTTGATTCGAAGGTTTCCCCCCCAAACTCGTTCATCCTTCTCGGAAAATTGACAAATCGCCATCTTCTTGGCTGAATCCAGCAACCTATAACTTCTGGTATGGGGCGTTTTCACTCAAAGCCCTGGTCACACTTCGGCTCACTGTGATGGTGATGTACATGAAGGGCGCTCTTCCTCTTTTTACTGCTGGGGGCCTGGCCAATATGGGAGCAGGGGGGTGTGACTGGTTCGGTAACTTGATACTGTAAGTGTAGGGGGAAGCTGAGGCTTTCTCCTCTCGGCGTTGCTGTCTCGCTGTTTGTAAGCGTCTAGAAGTTTCTTCAACACTCGAATATTTCTTCCATAGATGCTTTATAGTTGTTTCTTTTGTGAAGATATAGGCATGGATTGATCCCGAGCTGATCACCAGTTGTTGTTCCCAAAAATCACAATAAAAAGAATGTTAGAAAGCAAAATAAATATTAAAAAAAACAAGTGATTCTTAAACAACGCCTTCAAGAAAAAGAATGGCATAACGACAAAAGAAGCTACATGCATTGGAGCCATTAAGTTTCTTTAAAGAAAGGCATTAAGCATGAAACACTTTCAACTTTATTCAACCATCAATTCCAGGTACCTCTATTCCAACTGTAGAGCAAGTACTCACCCCATAAAATACAAAGAGAATACACATAAAATACAAAGAGAATACACATAAAATACAAAGAGAATACACATAAGATTCGTATTAATTGATACAAAGGCCTTCAACCTATGCAGTCATTAATCATTGCATTCATTATAAGATTAATACATATCTCTCTCTCTCTCTCTCTCTCTCTCTCTCTCTCTCTCTCTCTCTCTCTCTCTATGGCTTTTTTAAAAAAATATGTAGTTTCTCTACCTCCCTTGGTCTGCATTTCACTGTCCTCTCCTAGGGAGGGGAACAAGACTAGGGCCTATACATGCATCCCCTGCTTGTTACACAAGTACAATGAACGGGGTTGAGCGAGAGGGCGAGAATGTCCCATCTCGTATATCTCATCCACAAAAAGTCAACGTTTTGCTGTAATTTGGCCACCAACTGGGATTTCTAACTCTCAACCTATGCAGTGTTTGATCAGTGCATAGAATTACTAGAATGATGTAATTAAAAGTCTGTTACAAAATTATCGTAAAGCATCAAAGCTTCCGCCAATCTATTCTACCTCTGATGAAATTTAAAGAAATTCTGTCAAATACAAGTACTTTGTTTCATAACTTTTTTTTCTCTTCCAGGTACGTGGAGTATGAAGTTATAAAACAGTTATAAAGGTAAGATAATTTTCAGTGTTATGCTTATACAAGAGAGAGAAAAGGGACATGCAGATATGAGCATATTGAAGCCGTGTCATTATCTTCCTCATACATCTACACTGTAAAAAAATTGTAGGTAGAGAAAGGGTATAACGAGTACCTTAGCTAGAGCTAAGGTTTAAATACAATTTAAAAAAAACCTTGTGCTCACAAATAAATATCCCTCTCTATCAGGAGGCAGGTGATATTTTACTACATATTGTACCCTTCATTAGACTTCGCATAAAAATGAATTTGGAAAGTTTTTGAGATTGTATTATGAAACAAACGTTTGCTCTTTATTAAATCACCACACAGTTACGCTGATAGTGTAATGCAACAAAAAAAGTTACTAACATTATATTACTTTTGAGTTATTGATAATATTGAAACAAGCTGTTACTACGAAATGCAGTACTTGGCAATTATATTATTGCCA
>JAXCGZ010002093.1:0-37500 GCA_037179515.1 Halocaridina rubra | reverse complement strand
GACCAAGAATACTCCGATATTCATCAGTAATTGTAGAGTATAGGGTACTTAGTCTAAAGTGTTATGCCTGAAACTGAGTATATTTTTTTTTATCTATTTTTACCAAAATATAATTGATAAACAGCAACATATGTTTGGTATATCCGGCTTGCATTGTCAAATTTATTTGTCTTAGATTCTGTCTGAAAAAATAACAGAAGAGCATCCCATTGTTCCAATATACGGGTGATAACATGTCCACGGGAAAGCCAACTGGTCTGAGACTGTTTAATCATTCGATGCTTTGGCCTGCTAACCACATCTTGTATCAATTGAAAGTCATGCTGACGTTTGCTACTTCTTGAAAAGTAGCAACAATTATCCCTCATGAAAATTTTTAAGAATGAAGGCAACTTGGAACATGCATGACTCACACATAAAGCGAAGGAGTGGTGGCATATACAACCAAGAATATATACTGATGGGAACTTTACTATAACCAACCCGTACGTGTATTGTATGACGAACTATACGGCTCAAAGTTGGTAATGCTTGCTGAGTATGTGGTTGGGCCCACTACCAAGTACAATCATAAGTGCAATATTACCTAAATTGAAATTTGTGAAGCAATTCAAGCTATTGTTGGATGCATTATCGTAATGATAAGATAAGCACCATAATTATATAACAATTTAAATAATATTTTCAAATTGTGGTTTTTTCTTTTTTAATTAATATTGATTATTATTTAATTTATATCCCAGTATGACAGAAATTCACAAGATTTTGTAAAATTTTAAAATGATTTCACAAGATCACAAGGAGATAGCCAAATTCACAAGATCTTGTGAAAAATCACAAGCTGTGGCAACACTGCTTTCAGATAGAGTGAGCACCTGCTGTTTATAACAAATTATATATGTTTGTCAGGTATTCATGGTACTATAATTGCTAGGACTTAGCACACTTTATATATATATATATATATATATATATATATATATATATATATATATATATATATATATATATATATATATATATATATATATATATATATGAAGCAAAAAAAGGCCCATAAATAAAACACAAAAAGAAGCGAAGATGTACTATATATTACGACTGGACTCCAGTCGTAATATATAGTACATCTTCGCTTCTTTTTGTGTTTTATTTATGGGCCTTTTTTTGCTTCATATTGTGCTGTGATATAGCAGTTTATTTTGCATATATATATATATATATATATATATATATATATATATATATATATATATATATATATATATATATATATATATATATATACTCTCATGTATACACCCTTATAAGGGTGTATACATGGATTAGTGTACACAGGTATATCGTTTAGAATACCTTGCAACAGGGTGTTCTTTATCTAGGATATACCCCTAAGTAAGGGTATTGTAAGTATATGTTATACCCTTGATATGGGGTATATTGTAAATGGTATTTTTTTTCTTATATACCGCAAGAGGGTGTGCTAAAATGACCACTAAATATACCCTATTCCTACCCTTATAATACCCTTATTTTTTTTAGTGTAAGAGTGCAGCCACTGAGCGTGCTGGGTTGACAAAAGGTATCACAGAAGGGACATCTCTATCTTCTTATTCTAATCCCAAACTGATTCTGAGGAAGAAAAGCTCTACGAAAAAAATATGCCTAGTCAAACTGAGGACTCCCTGGAAAGGGGTGTCCCCTTTCCAGGGACGTGTGGGTGTATAAAGCAGGTTTTATATAGGTTAGGTCATCTTTAAGACACTATGCTGTGTATACCTTAATCTAACTTGGGAATCATACCTCATATCAGAAAGCATTAGGATAAATATTGATATAACGCACTATCACAAGATAATAAATGCGCATATCTACACAAATAATCAATACAAATAAATAAATTAATAGAAAAACAAATAATAACGAAAGAAAGACGTACGGAGACAGAGCGTCTGACAACAGACTTTATTTTTTATAATATAATGGTGTAAGACCTATTAGCAGTTTCATGAAATAATATAAAAAATATATATTTATAAGGGTGTTCCAATGCGATATGTAATACTCTTATTGACACTAAGCATTTCCGCAAAAAAGGGAACCAAGTAAAAATTTAATACAGAATTTGCTCAGTAGAGCATTATGTAACAGTTACTTTTGATTTTAAAACAATATATATCGCCTACGTTGTCTGTTAAAAAAAAATAAAAACTTTTCCTAACAAGTGCAATCTTAAGAAATAAAGAGATTGATCGAACCAACAGAAACTGCGGTCCAACTGTTAAGGAAGAGTAAAGTGTGTATTTAGTACCCACCTACTTATGATAATCAAGCCTACGAGAGCGCAACACACTTTCACCCTGTTCTCGTATATGCCCATTTCGCTGCCCATAAAGAAATTGCATATACATTTATTCACTTACTATCCACAGAAGCACAGTGTCTGCAAAAAAAGAAGATAAAATAGAATAAAAAAATAAAAACAATAAACCTGAAGAGGTAAATTTATATGCAGTTACATTTGATATTAATAAAAGTATTTAGTTTAGATGAAAATGTCACATAATACAAAGGTATTCATAAATATATATATATATATATATATATATATATATATATATATATATATATATATATATATATATATATATATATATATATATATATATATATATATATATATATATATATATATATATATATATATATATATATATATATACAAATATATATATATACAAATATATATATATATATATATATATATATATATATATATATATATATATATATATATATATATATATATATATATATATATATATATATATATATATATATATATATATATATATATATATATATATATATATATATATATATATATATATATATATACAAATATATATAAATATTATATATATATACAAATATATATATATATATATATATATATATATATATATATATATATATATATATATATATATATATATATATATATATATATATATATATATATATATATATATATATATATATATATATATATATATATATATATATATATATATATATATATATATATATATATATATATATATATATATATATATATATATATATATATATATATATATATATATATATATATATATATATATATATATATATATATATATATATATATATATATATATATATATATATTAATCTGTTACATGTATTCCCGTTTGATATATCCGTCAAATTATATCGCAAAATTTTATCAGCAGTGCTCTCTCTCTCTCTCTCTCTCTCTCTCTCTCTCTCTCTCTCTCTCTCTCTCTCTCTCTCTCTCTCTCTCTCTCTCTCTCTCTCTCTCTCTCTCTCTCTCTCTCTCTCTCTCTCTCTCTCTCTCTCTCTCTTAGTGCGTAGATATAAAATATGAAATCTGATGATAGTGCAGTTTCTACATATAATCATAAAATTGCAAAACAAGGAACGGTTTCCCCACCTCCAAAAGACGGGATTATTCATTTTAATAGTTGTTAAAGTTTCATCACAGCTTTACTCCTATGAGTATTTGCATTATCCAAATCAACTACAATAAATCTAATAAACGTAATATAATTTTCTCACTATTCTAAGCACTGATTAAGGATCTACTTGCATATAACTGTGATACAATATACAAAACAAATTAAAATTTTCCTCTTTAGAGGTTGAAAAAAATATTTTAAGGAAAGAAAGCATTGTAAAAGTAGTAGTAGTAGTAGTAGTAGTAGTAGTAGTAGTAGTAGTAGTAGTAGTAGTAGTAGTAGTAGTAGTAGTAGTAGTAGTAGATGACTTAGTTTAAGTCCAAGTCATATAGGAAGAGCTAAATTTAGATGTATTCCCTTGGTACAACTCCCTCCTTTATGCAACTAAATGTCAACAGTATGGTATTAAAAGCCGGTAAATGTTCAACAAGCAGGTATAGGAAGAGAAAGCCTAGCCAATAATAGCGGTGTTTGGGAGTAAAACCCTTAATTAAGGTCTGTGGGAGTAGAATTCCGAACTTAGTGTCTAGGTTGTACAAAATATGGGGCTGCTTAAAAGGAATGTAGAGATATTGACTAAACTCCAAGCAAATATAACGCTCAACCTTCACATGTATCTCCCTCAAAGCCACTCCTCCCTTTGTGCAGCTAAATGTCACAATTTGGTATTAACAATCAAAAAAGGTTCAACAGCACAAGTAAGGATCTTCAACAGCAAGTATGGGAGTCAAATTTTTAGCTATTGATCTGGGAATAATAGCCAGGGACTGTGGGAGTAGCGTTCCTATTTAATGAAACCCGGAATCTGGAAATATTACCCATGGATAGGGAATGTGAGAGCCTCTGTTATTGCTTGTCTCATGAGCTCAATGCAGGGGTAAGTTTATGTCTACAAAGAACCGTTATGTTTATTTTTATCGATATAGGAATAAAAATTACTTGTTGACTGCTAATAAAAAAAATAAAATAACATAAGTTTCTTGGCCAGAAACCAGAATAATCTTCTCTCAAAACCGTAAGATTTTCCTATTCTTTTCAATCATCTCTTCTCAAAACTAAGGTTAACGAGGGAAAACAATTCCATTAATAATACCAGTGGCCTTAAAACTTAAATCATTAAAAAAAAATCTTTAAAAAAGAATCAATAAATATTAAAAGCTTCAATTTTGTGAATAATACACAAACCTGAGTAATAATCGAGGTTCTCAAAAACTTAATAAATCTCACACTTGAAAAGGCATTTTTACTTCTTATTTTAATGAGCACTTAATCGGTAATAATTCAGATTTTAAGATCATCAAAGTTTAGAGAATAATAAAAATTCTGCACTAAGTGGTCAGTAATTTTAAGAAAGTTTTAAAACGTATTACTAGACGGATAGGTATGTCTACTGCAGAAAAATAATAATAATAATAATAATAATAATAATAATAATAATAATAATAATAATAATAATAATAATATATAATAATAATAATAATAATAATGGTAATTATTATTATTATTATTTTCATTATTATTATTATTATTATTATTATTATTATTATTATTATTATTATTATTATTATTATTATTATTATTATTATTATTAATAGTAGCAATAGTAGTGGTGGTAGTAGTAGTATTAGTAGTTGTTGTTGTTGTAGTCGTAGTCGACTACAACAACAGAGACGAAACCATTTTATGAGAAATCCCTTATATATATATATATATATATATATATATATATATATATATATATATATATATATATATATATATATATATATATATATATATATATATATATATATATATATATATATATATATATATATATATATATATATATATATATATATATATATATATATATAAAAGACTGGACTAATATTACATTATACGTAACCCAAGGATCAATATCTATATTTTACCAAGTTGAAGGCCATTTCAGTGATGCTAAGCAGTAATGATGGCTTGTAACCATGCCGTTCCTTAATAGGTACTCAGAGGCTGAAGACGTAAAACGGAATATTATAGCGTGTGAAGGAACTTTATGTCAGAACATGAAGGAGAAAGGAAGGGAGGATGATGATCATAAGTGGCCATGAGTTGGACGTCGAACGACAGATAAATTATGATCTCTCTTAATTTTATTAAATCTTTGATCAAGCAATCGGTGAAAGGACTTTCGAAAAAGCACAGTATATTTATATATATTTACAGCCTTGAAACCCATGGTTGATGTAATTGCTCCTGGGTTATGTGTCCTATGAGATTAAACTCTTCTTTGTATACAATGATTTTAATAATTAAAATGATTATAGATTATTATATGTGCATGACAGTGAAGAAAAAGAAAGCATAATAGTTTTATAGTTCTAGTTGAAAAGTTATCAAGATTACCACAATATCATTTAAGGTAACAAAATAGGCCAAAGTCATAATTACTAAGCAATTTTTATGTATCGAAAATGAACAGACCAAAAATATCACACTACACGAAAAAGGCGGCAATACAGAGTCAGTGTTGCCATAAAAACAGAAAACCAAAACAATGTACAGTTAGTTCGTTATGACAAAAAGAAGCAAAATTAAAGGATCACTTTACAACAACAACAAAATTATTAATAAATAAAGTGAAAATATATATATCAATTAATAAATAAATTAATATATAAATAAAGAAGACATATATCATACCACTACAACACTCCAAATAAAGAAAGAAAATATACTATGCCACTACAACACTCCCCTGCCAGTACAGGAGTACATTAGTTTTTAACACTGATAATAGAAAATATAGATATATATAATATATATATATATATATATATATATATATATATATATATATATATATATATATATATATATATATATATATATATATATATATATATATATATATGTGGAGACATAGATACAAAAATACAAATTAATAATATACATAATCAGGGTTACGATTAAATCTAACTCGACGAGATTTCGTTACAACAGATTGAGGTATTTTCTCTTCAATAACATCTTCATTATCAATATTTTCAGGAATAGATGCACTACTAGGAATTAATGTATCAGAATCTGTGTCATTTGTGGAATTAGAATCAGAAAAATCATTATTTACACTTGGTTCAATCACATCAGAATTAACAGCTTCTGGCACAGAATCATTATTTACAGTAGGTTCTGTCTCATTAGAACTGATAGTTTTTGGTATTGAGGCAGGTTTCAATCTATCTACAGATACAGTAGTTAAATTTCCAGAAAGCTGACGTAGAATAAAATATTTATCACCACGTTCCACAACTTCAAGTGGACCAAAGTAGGGAGCCTCTAAAGGGCGACGTACACGATCCACTCTAACCCAAACATGTGTACATGATTCAAGATCTTTTGGAACATAAGGTTTAACAGAGGATGAATGAAGGTATCCATAAGAGGATTCAGAAAAATCTAATTCACGCATTCGAGATACAAATTCAGAGACAATTTCTTTTTGTTGTGCAAAAGAAGGAATTTCATTTGTTACAATGATTTTAGGACTAAGTAGCATACTTCCTGTTACCAAAGTAAATGGAGAAACTCCAGACTCTGTGGGGACACATCTTACACCTAAAGGTACTATTGGTAAAGAAGCAAGCCAATCATCTTTACGTGCCATCAGAGATACTTTCAATACTCTATGTGATCTTTCAACCATGCCATTGGATTGAGGGTGATATGAAGTGGTACGCAGTCTATGAAATCCAATTATAGAGGAAAGTTGCTGAAATAATGCAGATTCAAACTGAGCACCTCTATCAGTAAAAACATATAATGGCACTCCAAAACGAGATACCCAACCTTTAATAAAAGCAAAAGCAACAGTGGTAGCAGAAATATCTGTGATGGGGATGGCTTCCAACCATCTAGTAGATCTGTCAATACAGGTAAGAATGTATTGTTCTGGTGCTGTAAAAGACTGGCCAGGGACTTTACTAGGAGGGAGAGGACCAACAATATCTAAATGTACAAATTCAAATCTCCCAAAAGGTGCTGTAAAATTTGTAATAGGAGCACGGGTATGGCGGTGCACTTAACTTGCTGACAAGAAGTACACTCTTTAGTCCAACTTCGAATATCTCGATCCATATCAGGCCAGAAAGTACCTAGCTTTGATAAGGCGCAACGTACCTTTGACTCCTGGATGTGAAATGCTATGCATTAGTTGAAATACTGATTTACGACAAGCTAAGGGAAGAAATGGTCTTGGATGGGGTGTTGACACGTCACAATATAAGTCATGATTCTGAATTTTGAAAATTTTCAGTCTCTCTTTGTAATTAAGAATTTCTGTGTCAGTGGATTGGCTCTCAGCTATACTGGTTAAATCATGTA
Source organism: Halocaridina rubra (assembly GCA_037179515.1). NCBI lineage: Eukaryota > Metazoa > Arthropoda > Malacostraca > Decapoda > Atyidae > Halocaridina > Halocaridina rubra. The sequence goes on along the minus strand of JAXCGZ010002093.1, from coordinate 29,617 downwards.
AGTCCACTGAGACAGAAGATACAGGTAATGGTCTGGAAAGACAATCTGCTACAATATTGTCTGCACCCTTGATATGTACAACATCTGATATACACTCGCTAATTAAAGACCAATATCGTTGCTGTTTATCTGACTTGGCTGTATGAGGATTCTTAAATGCAAAAACAAGGGGTTAATGATCAGTAAATAAAACGGCTTCACGTCCTTCAATTACATGTTTAAATTTTAGTACAGCCAGATACGCAGCAAGCAGTTCTCGGTCAAAAGTAGAATAACACCTCTGAGTTTCTGATAATTTCTTTGAAAAAAATTCAATAAGGACAAATTTACCATCCTGAAATTGGTGTAACGCAGCTCCAACTGCCACTTGGGAACAATCAGTCACCAGATGCAGTGGAGAATTACACTTACTAGTGAAATATGCAATGGTGCAAGCATTGTTAAGTGACTCTTTAGCATTTACAAAGGTCACCACTTTATAGTTCTAGTTGAAAAGTTATCAAGATTACCACAATATCATTTAAGGTAACAAAATAGGCCAAAGTCATAATTACGAAGCAGTTTTATGTATCGAAAATGAACAGACCAAAAATATCACACTACACGAAAAAGGCGGCAATACAGAGTCAGTGTTGCCATAAAAACAGAAAACCAAAACAATGTACAGTTCGTTATGACAAAAAGAAGCAAAATTAAGGGATCACTTTACAACAACAAAAAAATTACTAATAAATAAAGTGAAAATATATATATCAATTAATAAATAAATTAATATATAAATAAAGAAGACATATATCATACCACTACAACACTCCAAATAAAGAAAGAAAATACACTATGCCACTACAGTTTAAGCTTCACTATTCGAATATGTGGAAAAATTTTGGGCAGAGAGGCATTTGTCTTCTGGGCGAAATGAGCTTATAAGACACAAATAGTTCCGTATATAAACTGATTATATTAATAATGATGCATTACGTTCGTTAAAAGTCAATTAATCATATATAATTGGTTAGACAGAGTAGTGCTCGAAAAATCCTGTAATGTAAGGTTCTTCAAACTTCCATTACAATCAAACACGCTGCCGTCAAGGAGTATAAACTTTTGATACAGTATTAATATTAGCAGTGCAATTGGACTGCTTTCAAAGCATAAATTTATAAAAGGAACTTCACTGGTGCCAATATGGCCATTCGACCGTAACATTTTGAGACAATGTCAACACTATTCTCTAAGAGGCCAGTGTAGATACAGCAATTCCTTATGAGCATTGAATAAACTGCCGGTAATGCAGATATAGGTACCTTATTCTCTTAGCCTTCAAACGGCATAGTGCAAAGTTGAAAGAGGTAATTTGTCTATATAACCTCCTCATAGCATAGTTTATTATAAATAACTCTATTTTAAGAATGTAACAACGGGACGTGCAAAGAAAATTGAGCTCAACGGGTTCAGGCACCAGTAATACTTTAAAAAGAAAAAGTAGGAGCTTAAGGACAAAACAGATACAAAAGAATGATAATCAGTAAGAAATAGACAGGTTGAAAGAATAGTCAAAGTAATGAAGACCCTTTTTTTTTTTTAATGTGAGACCAGGATGGGCCAAAAATAATTAAAATAAAACTAACCTCATCGGGCCTGGTCACAAAGAAAACAAAGTAAGGAAATAGAAATGTAGAGTTTTGTGACTTGTCAGATGTGAAGGTATAAAAATAGATGTGTCACGAATATCCAAGAATATTCGGTGTTAAAGTAGGGATAGAAAAAGACCCGTTACTGCAGAAAAACTTAACTTCGAACTGTCCTGGATAGTCCTATTTAAGTCCAAAAGACCTTCAGCTGTAGTATCGCAACTGTCAAATGATGCCACGGGCCAACCTATTACATGGATGGCAGGATTAGGCCCTGGAATGGCGATAGATCAGCTTTGTGAAGGAAGGGTAAGTTAAGACAGAAGGTGGAAGAGATTTCTAGAGTCTGGAGGTAGAAGGAAACTAGTCCGGGAGCCACAAATCTCCACACACTACTTGTGTGATGATGAAGTGTGTAACATGATACCGCCAGCGGGGAAGGGGTGCAAATCGGCAAGTCATGAGAGCAGTGATGGAAGTAGTATAAACAGAAAAGAGAAAGAGATTATGCCTTCTGGCTAGGAGCAAGATATCCGAGATTAGAAGTTAGAAAGGGATCGCTAAGTAGTCTGATGACTTAGAACGGTTATCATACAGTCTAATAAGGCAGGAAAAGGTCATTTTGTTTTCTTTAATAGCCCTTTCCCTAACATAGCTCATTAGTTTTGTTATCAAGTGATTTAACAACACGGAAGACAATACATGGATTCTAAGAGATAAAAATAAATAAATCTTACTGAAAAGATACACATTAATTCCTTATGAAAAAACTATATAATCCTTACTATATATATGCAAAATGAGTAATGAGAGAAAAAGTTTCATTCTGGAAATAGACAAAACAGCTACAAGTATAAAGGCCAGCAAGATAATGGAGAGCAAAAGCGGGAATTACAATAGCAGAATAACCTAATGCGTAACCATAGAAGATAAAAAAAAGCATATTCGCAGTGCGATGAAGATTTCATATCGACATGAATGATAACACTATAATCGTTGATGCAATTTACTTCAATCGCAGCTGGGTGAGTACGCACAAACCACATACGAGCATTTTATGCTTCGGTTTTCGGATAGCACAATACAGTTGTCGTAATAATAATAATAATAATAATAATAATAAAAATAATAATAATAATAATAATAATAATAATAATAATAATAACAATAATAATTATAATGATAATAATAATTACAATAATAATAATAATAATGATAATAATAATAATAATAATAATAATAATAATAAAAATAATAATAATAATAATAATAATAATAATAATAATAATAACAATAATGATAATAATAATAATAATAATAATAATAATAATAATAATAATAATAATAATAATAATAATAATAATAATAATGGAAATAGAAATCTACTGTAGAGCATTTTCAGTATAATAACCAATTACAAAAAATCAAGCTTTCACTTTCCAATGCAAGCACTATCAAGACTCCAAAGCACTTGCTTGATGAAGAATTATATTCATACTGACCACTGTTTTTGCTGTCTGATGCGAATAGAACGCCTTGGCTCCCCATCTTCAGGTATGAATTTGATGACCTTTGGGTAATAAGGAATTATCTTTTATCGGCGATCTGTCCATTGGTTGGGCTTTGTCATCAGCCTCATTCCAACCTCCATTCCCACACCCCTCAAAAGGAGCCTGACTATTATTATTATTAGCATTCATTTATCTATTAAAATTTAATCTGATCACTCTTTGCAATATTTTTCTGGTATAAATATCCTCATATGTGAAACTTTTTTTTTTCCATCTGAATGCATTTAAAGGATTTCATAAAACACTCTCTACCATCCTTCTAACACCAGTTTTACCGCTATGATATGCTATCCTACAGTAATCAAAATTTATATTGTGATTACTAGTTATTTTATGTTCCGCTACTACACTATTTGCTAACTCTATACTACTTGCCCTTTTATGCATGATAATTCTAACACTAATGTCCCTCCCTGCCCATCTCTCCAAGATAAACCTTAGGAAAGCCTATATGCATTCCTTCTCTCTTGATCACTGACATTACCACTATGTTAATCCTACAAAATATCCTTCCTGGTTGTATTTCTAAAATTAACTACCATTGGAATATTTGTTTCAATCTCATTATTCCTTAGTAATTTATCTAATTCTGTGGTGTACAGAATATTCAGTACCTTTTTCATCTGGATGCCAAATGGAGTTACTTTTCAGGCCATAATACCTCCTTTTGGCTTTCCTCAATGCATTTTAAATGAACCAGTCAGGGTATTCTAACTTTCTAAAGCTCCCCCAAAGATATTTTACCTCCTCATCAAGATAAGAAGGATCACAAAGTCTCAGTGCCCTTGGGAAAAGACAATTCAGAATCCCCATTTTACAGAATGGGAATTAAATGAATGTAGGTATTTATGTGGCTAAACATTCTGTATATTTCAAATGCGACCTTGCCATTGTTCTCCTTAATTACATTTGCATCTAGGAAAGGAATCTGCTCATTTTGCTTTTCCATAGTAAATTTGATAGACTCTAAAGTATTTAGCTCTCCTAAGAATTCCTCTGTCCTATAAAATCCTCGCTCAAACATACCAAAATCATCATCTACATACCTCCACGAGACAATCAAACCACCAACCGTTTATGCTTCATATAATTACTAACCTATATTAAAAAAAACTTAAAATGGGAGACAATGAGGACTCCGTAGATACTTCTGATTTTGATCATTGATGTCATTTTCAAATGAAAAAAGTATCTCCTACACAAATTTCAGTTAAATCGATAAAAATGCAAATAGGTATGGATGAATGAAAACTACCATCCTCCTCCTTCACTTTCAGATCCTCAAGCACTTGGCTTAGAGGGACATTAGTGACCAAAGAGGCAACATCAAAGCTCACCATATCACCCCCATCCAAATCAGTGCTTGGCTGTCTGAATAAAATCTTGTGACTGTTTGAAATGTGCAATCGAAAACTTCCCCAAATACTGGTCCAGCACGGAAACTAACTATTTAGCGAGGTTTTTAGGAGGACTCCTCCTACCAGACATGACAGGTCGTAAAGACATTCTTCTTTGTGTATTTTTGAGGATCCATAAAATTACGGCATATCTGAAAGTCTGAGATATGGAAGAATGGCTCCTTGTCTCCCATATTAGCTAATTTATATATAGAATTTTTTTAATCTATGTTAGTATCTAATGAAGGAGTAAGGGTTGGTGGTTTGATTGTCTGGTGACGGTATGCAGATGATGTTTTTACTGTGTTTGAGAAGGGATTTCATAGGACAATTGAATTCGCAGAGGAGCTAAATACTTTAGAGGAGTTCATTGAATTTATGATAAAAAAAAGAAGCAAATTGGGCAGATTCCTTTCATAGATACAAATGTAATCAAGGAGAGCAATGGCAAGGTCCCATGTAGAATATGCAGAAAAGTTACCCACACAAATACCTACATTTTATATTGTTCATTTCATTCTCTTGTTGTAAAATATGGTGACTCTGAATGTTTTTTTTTTCTAAGGTCATTAAGACTGTGACCCTCCTTATCTTGATGAGGAGGTGCGATATTTTTGGGGAAGTATTAAAAGGTTAGCATACCCTGACTGGTTCATCCAAAAAACATTGAAAAAAGCCAAATGGGGTATTATGGACAGAAAAGTATCTCCATTTGGAATCCAGATAAAAAAGAAGTACTGAATAGTTCATACACCACAGAATTAGATAATTTACCAAAGAGTAATGAGAGGGAAATGAATATCCAAATAATATTTTAGGGGTTCCCAGACCCCAAATTATAGTAAAATCTGTCCCGTGGTCGAAAATTAGAAAAATATTTTAAAAGCATGGCTATGGTGATGGCAACACACAAAAATTTATTATTATATCTCGTCTGTACTCGATGTTATACTTGCAAATAATTAAAAACATTGCGACCGTCGGCATACTGAAGGACGTCAATTATATTTTTGTAGTGCTATCTACATACACCAAAAATAATTACAAAGAGTCGTTTTTTGCACAGCTAATTTGTCTCCTCATTGCATCTGGCATATCCACTCATAGGTTTTCCACTGGTATCAAGCTCTTACTTAAACTGCTTACTTCCTTCATGGCAGTGTGGCTCCGGCAGCAGAGAGAAAGGGGTGTGTCACTTTTCGCCACTCGTCCTTGATACGACCTTGAAATTGTCGGAGTAAAATACTTGTCTCCTACCCTACATAGTTACTTTGCAAAGACCGGACCAACGAAGAGGAAGCAGAGGAAGGCTGAGCTGCTGGTGAAGGCACGTGAAGTGCTCAAAATGAAGCGACAAGTAGAGAAACAGAAACCAACATCTGGTGATAGCAGCACTCTTGCAACACCTCCTCTGATGCATGTCCTTGACATTTCTTCTGCCCTAAATCAGAAGACAGTTGGTGTTTTTATGAAAGAGCAGAGTGGTCAAAAAAGACACAGTACCAAGTCACAAGGAAATGAAAGTAAAAATTAAACCTCATGATAATTTACGATCTAAAGTAGATGGAGAATGTAAGAGACTAACTAGTGATAAATTGCTGAATGCATGCTTGTTGGGAAAAACTCAAAATCCTAATGAACACCTACATTCGAAACCATGGAGATACTGCTCTAAATACAAGAGTTCTAATAAACACTTACTGGATTTGCATTGGCACAAGCAGTGGTTGACTACAATCAACAAGCAAAATAACAATGTCCCATCTAAAAGAACGTGACAGGAGAAGAGAAAAGGTAGTACAGAAGATAAAGAAGAGGCGAGAGGACGAGGATAAGATATCGTAAAGTGCGGGGGAGTTTTAATAATTAAATGGCCGCCCCAGGGGGCCTTCCCCAGGGTGCGGTATTCAAAAATGGCTCTACTGAAAAGTTTTTTTTTAATTATTATTAATAATATCTCAGCCATTTTCCAGCCTATTTAAAATTTTTTTGTTTTGTTTATAAGGTAATTTTAAGGCGCAAATTAGTGATAGTATAAATAAAACAGATTTATATGCATATATTTGTGTTTAATATTTATCCTCAATAATTTCATTGTTTCAGGAATATTTTAAGACAAATTTCATTGTTCTTTTCATGGAATGGATACCCCAAAAACTTGCTATCAGAAATAGTTATAGAATCCTTATCTTCCCATGGAGACTAAGCAAAAGATATTTGGTAAGTGCGTTTCACCAATATAATATTTGGAACTTACTTGAGAATTAGCATATGATTCCATGGTACCGATGGTATTTATGAGTGCATGGAAGTGATACTACATATAAATTATAGTTATTAGAAAGGTAAATGATTAATAATTTTATATGTCTGTAAAATTAAAGCTTTTGTACTTCATCAGAAAAAGAGTATTTGTAGGAAAACACATAGTGGTATTGAGAGTGATCAGGAGAGAGGAAATTGGGTGTATATATCTTACCATGTATAGACTGTCCTCAGCTTTTTGTTGGAGAAATGAGTAGAGATATTAGTATTAGAATTCCCAAACATATAAAGGCATGTAGTTTAGGGTTAGTAAATAGTGTAGTAGCCAAACATAAAATAACTAGTAATCACAATATAAATTTTGATAATTGTAAGATAGTATATTGTAGCGTTATAACTGGCATTAGAAGGGTGGTAGAGGTGATTTAATAAATTCTTTAAAAAATTCAGAGTGAATAAAAGTTTCACATCTGAGGATAACTATATCAGAAATATATTGCAAAGAGAGATAATATTAGATTTTAATAGAGAACAATGAAGTACAGCCCTGAATTGTCCACCTCTGTAACACTTTCGTTTTTTTCTTCATGACAGCACCACATCGATGGCAGGGATCTGCTTCTTGCTATGTATCCAGCATTTTGTTCTCTCGCAAAAATGCGACTGCTGTTTCCTCTGTCAAGATGACTCGTCTATAAAAATCTTTCAGCAACATTTTAATCTGAAGTAGGGTATCCAGCTGATGTTAACTCTTTCAGGCCTTGGAGGATTCTGATTTGGGAGCTTTCTTTCTTTCTATGAGATCAAAGCCAACCTTATTTTGGCATGGGCTCTTGTCCAAAGGACAACCCGTAGGTGGTTGCTTGAGTTCTCTGTCTGTGTTTACTTTTTTGTCACCTTGGAGGTTCGAAGGTGTCCAAGGTGTTAAGATGAGCGGTCAGGCTTTTGAGTATTATCTGGACTATTTGAGCACCGTATTCTGGAGCATTAGGATGTTGTATATTGATGTCCAAGTTCATTCCAAGTCTAAAGGTGCTTGTTTTTGGACATTCTAGCAGGTAGTGTAGCAAGGTTTTATCTGTTATTTTGCTACAGTGTTTGCACTCCCTTGCAAGGTTTTCAATTACCTCCCAGCAGCACTTGTATCCAAGTCAGAGTCTGGCTACAGTTACAGCTAGGCTTCTTGGGGTGTATCTTGATATATGTGATGGTTCAAGTTTTGCGGCTTCCTTGTACCATTTGGCAGAGTAGGAACCTTTGTTTACCCAGCTGTTGTGGTTTTCCTGCATTGCCTTTTGAAGTGATTGTTTATTCTTTGATTTATATTGTTGCTGGCTGGGCTGTATAGCGCATGTTATGTTGTGGATGAGACAGCGTTCTTAACGAGTTGATCAGTGGTGTCATTGCCAGATATATTTATGTGGCTGGGTATCCAGTTTATTGTAACTTGTCTCCCTTGCTCTTTGTGTTGTGCTAGCAATGGCATATAGTTCAGTTTGGAGGGTGGAGCAGGATTCTGATAGCCTCCAATGTGCTGTAAATCTTTCAAAGTAGACAGCTGCTCCAGTCGCTGGTATGTTTGCATTGACAGTTCCATCTGTATAGTATGAGATGCCTTCTGTCTGGTTGGCATTTGCAATTGCAGCAAGAGCTGCTTCATGCAGTTGTGTCTGTGTTCATGCTTTTTTTGTTGGGTAAGTTAGTATTGTTAAATTTTGCTGGGTGATATTCCCATGGGACCAGCAGTTTATGATGGATGCAGGGCTTGTCCGGTTTGATTTTATCCAAATCAGTTTCAGTTTTGCATTTATGTATGTTTTTTTAGATGTCCAGCATAGGTATTTGGAATGGAGAGGTCAGGATGCTTGATAAGAACCTCCTTAAGTCTTTTTTGTTTATGTGATTCCCTTTCAGAAAGCAAGGCTTTTGATATTGTATTTGCATTGGAAACATGAATTCAACTTTGTAGTGGAGGTAGGTTAGTTTCCATTTATAGATTACATATTCTAGTCCACATTGGCGTACCCAGCATGATTCGCACGACATTATTTTGAATTACCTCTATGGTGGAGGTTTGTTGTTCATTGAGGTTGGCTAGAATGGGAGCACTGTAGGTGATCAGAGATCTTGTGGTGGCCAAGTAATACTTCCTCAAGACTTGAAGACCTGCTCCTTCTTGAAGAGATGTCATGTACCTCATAGGAGTTATCTTGCTTGTGGCTCTTTCCCGGAGATATCTAATCTGAGCTTAAATGTTGCTTTTTGAGCATTGGTAAGCCTTTTGCCTCCTCTACTGACAAAGACTACATCGTCTGCATAGATGAAGATGTCAACCCCCTGTGGCAGTTGGAGTTGAAAGAAGTTCTCCATTAATATATTGAAAAGATGTGGGCTGAGAATTCCTCCCTGTGGGTTACCATTTTCTAGTTTTTTATATGAAGACACATTGCCCTGAAATCTTACTCTGGCTACTCTATTTCTAACATGGTTTGAGACCCAACTAATTAGATGTCCTTTAACTCCCTTATTGGCTAAGGAAGTCAGAATTGCTGCAGAGTTGGCCAGATCAAACGCCTTCTCAAGGTCCAAGAGGACGATGACAGCAGCCTTGTTGTTAATGCAGCTGAGGACATACATGATGCACTGTGTGGTGCCTACATTATCCCTGTAGGCATATAAGAGCGAGTGTAGGGTGCCAATCTTGAATTGCAGTCTTTTGAGCACCATTTTCTCTGCTGTTTTTTCTAAACAATTCAGCAGAGATAAAGATCTTGGATTTGTTGGGTCTTTGGGTTTAGGGATAGGCTGGATGTCCTGTTGATTCCAGATTTTTGGTCACACCCTCAGAGTGTAAGTGGTATTTGCCAGAGGGAGGTATGCGGCTTCACCTGAAGTGCCCATGTTATTAATCATTGTATAGGTGATGCCGTCTGCTCCAGGGGCTGTGTCTTTTCCTTTATGCTTTGTATTTCTTAACTCTTGAAGGGGGAAAAGTGTATTAGTATCATCCTGTTGGTTGCACGCATGATTTATGATGTCCCATCTTCATTTCTTAAGATCATTTTGGATCCTAACTGTGCTTGTTGGAAGCTGTTGGGTTGCAGAACGGTTAGAAAAGGCGTTTGCAAGTCTTTCGGCTTCCTCTTTGGGTTTTGGGTGTGTGGGGGTTCTGGTTAATTTCCTTCCAGACACCTTCCTGAGCCACTGCCATAGTTCGGATAGGTTAGTGTGATGATTTAGTCTGGCACACCATTCCACCCATTTATCTGTTTTAATTTTTGAGGCAGTCTTGTGAGTGTCTGTGACTACCTCCTGAAGTACTGCTCTATTGACATCTGTGGGTGTTTTTTTATATAATTTCCTAACCGTATTTAGCCTTTGCTTGGCTTCTTTAACTTCTTGGCATTAATACCACTAGTCCTGGTAATCCCTTTTAGGGATTCTGTTCTTTGGTATGGAATCATCAGGTTCCTTGTGAAAGGCAGAAATGAGGTCCTGCGCAAGAGTATTTACATCTTCAGGCACAGTGTAATTTATATGCCACGGTGTTAAGATTCTTGGAATTTTTTCCAATTTGCCATTTATTTATTCCATTTGGGAGGCGGGGGTGGAACTGGTGGTATTTTTGGCAGCTGTATGCTTATCTGAACTGCATAATGATCGCTTATTAGGTATGGATGTATGCCCCAGTCAGTACTGAGAGTGAGAGAGAGGATGTTATGAAGGACAGGTCTAATCTTCCTCCTCATATATGTGTAGGTACCCCAGTGTTGAGTAAGTGTATGTTGGGGAATTCATCCAATAGCTAGGCAATGTGTTCGCCATCATCATTGTTTGCCCTTGTTGAATTTAAAATTCTGTGATGGGCATTGAAATCACCTGCTATGAAGGATAGTTCTTTAGCAGCGATTGCAAAAAGTTCTCCACCCTCCAAAGTGCCATCAATTTGTTTATATACGTTATATATTGTTATGTTTTGATTTAGAAGCTGTATATCGACAGCCTGAATTTCAACATTTTCCCCACAAACTGGAGGGTTGATATTGGAGGCGGGGATGCAATTTTTAACGAGGCTTATTAATCCTCTACGAGTATGGTGGTCAGCTGACACTGTGAAGGCTTTGTAGCCTGAAAACTTAAATTCTTTTTCTCCTTTGTAAAGAGATTCTTGAAGTAGGGTGATGTCGAAATCCTCCTCCTTGGCTGCTTCTTGTAGGGAGGCATACTTGAATCTTACCCCACAAATATTCCATTCCAGAATCTTCAGGGAGTCACAGCTTTGCTGTATAGTAACGGAGAAGCCTCCCTCATTTCCCTTCTGGCTAGGCGTGGATCCCGGAATGGAAGAGCCGGAAACTGGCCGACGCTAGACAACAAGGGGGTTGGTTGGAGGCCACAAGACTCTTGGAAAAGTTGTCTGGAATTGGTCTTCGAGTTATAGTTTGAGGAGCTGGAGTTATGGCATTCTTGGCTTGTGTTTGTGTCTCTTAAGGAGCAGGGCCAGCTTGTACTGGAGAAATTGAAGTTCTGGTCACAGGTTTGGGTGCTTGGGCTTTTGCCTTGAACATGATTTTGTCCAACACTCTTCCTACAGAGACTCTCTTTAGTTGGACATTTAGCATTTCTGCTAGTTGGTCGGAAAAGCTATGGAGAAGCATTCGGAGCTTGTCTTCTGTAATAGTGATGAGATTGGACTCCTTCTGTGATGGAACCCAGAAGCCTTGGTTGCTGGGTGCTGGTGTGGGTTTTGTTCTGCCTTGGGAGTTTTCTGGGCAGGTATGGAGAGTGGTTTTTCCAGGGCTAGTCTTCGCCTGGGAGGACAAGGAGTTCTATTAGGCTCGAGTGCTGCTGATGTTGTGACCTGCCTTATATGTGGACAGGTGAGGTGAGGTGAGGTCAAGGTAGAATTCATGCCATGGAAGATCTGCCCGGCAAGGAAATTTACAAGGATTAAGAAATACCAATCTTAATTACCAGCCTGGGTCAGTTGATAATCCCCACAAACTGGCCACATAATCCCCACCAACTGGCTGTATAATCCTCACAAACTGGCCGCAAAGGGAAATAAAATCAATAACTAACTAAATTTTTACAAAAATTTGGGGTGAGTGGTAGACTGCAGTTGGACGACACGGTAGAATTCATACCATGGTAGACCGCCTACTATAGTAGCACCCTTGGTGCTACTATAGTAGTTGGTCTACCATGGTATCGAACACAATAGCATGCAGTCTACCTCATTTACTACTATAGTATGCTGTCTACCAGGATTATCTAACACAATAGAATACAATCTACCTTTTCTACCAGGGTTATTTAACACTATAGCATACAGTTTACCTTATCTACAATGAATTTATATATTTAAATAGCAGGAAGGTAAAAATGAACACGTTATCAACTACAAGACATTTATTTTAGTGATAAGCACTTCTTATATCATTAAGGAATGACACAAATAAATCATCTGGATTTTTCCACAGCACCCTCCAGCAGAAATGATCAAGGTGTGACGGGACGAGCTCAGTACAAACGCCTCTCATTTTCTTCAGAATCATAGTTCTAGCATCTAACCATGATCGCTCAATTTCCTGAGTGTGTGCTCTGGTCACTGAATCCACATAATGTCGTTGATGGTTCACTGTCAGATGGTGGTAACCTAAGGCATTTAAACTATCTTTAAGCAGGCCACTCATCTGAATGAATCACTGAACCTTTTTTGCATTCTCGCTCAATAATTGCAATGAGTGTTGCCGTTACACCGTTCCACACAAAAGAACCGACTGTGAGCCTTGAGACGAAAACCTAAGGCCCATCAATTCTACATCCAAGGTTTCTGCTGTTTTGTTGTTCTGCATCAGTCTTCAGAGAGAAGAGCGTTATCACCATTCAGCATTCTTCCTCGATTGCATTTTACTTGACCAGCAAATCTTGCCCCACAAGGGAATTTACAATGATTAAGAAATACCACTCTTAATTACCAGCCGGGGTCAGTTGATAATCCCCACAAACTGGCCGCAAAGGGAAATAAAATCAATAACTGATTAAACTGTTAAATAAAAAAAGTTGAGGTTATTGGTAGAGTGCAGGTGGACGACACGAGAGGCGAGGTGAGGACACAGTAGAATTCATACCTTAGTGGACCGCCTACTATAGTAGCACCCTCTTTTTGATGGGGGTGGGAATGGAGGTAAAGATGGGGCTGATGACATAGCCCAACCAATGGACCGATCGCCGACAAGAGATAATTCTTTATTACTCGTGTTCAGCGAAATCATACTTGTAGGTGATGGGGTGGGGGATGCCAAGGCGTTCTCTGCACATTAGGCAGCAAAACCAGTGGACAGTTCAAATATAATTCTTCATCAAGCAAGTGCTTTGGAATCTTGATAATGCTTTCAGTGGAAAGAGAAAGCTTGATTTTTGGAATACTCTACTGCGGTTGTCTATTTTCATTATTGAAGTTGTCACTGACTTCCTGTCAATAATAATAATAATAATAATAATAATAATAATAATAATAATAATAATAATAATAATAATAATAATGATAATAATAACATTATTATCAGTAATTTTATTATTATTATTTGTGTTATTATTATTATTATTATTATTATTATTATTATTATTATTATTATTATTATTATTATTATTATTATTATTATATACCAATGCAAAGTATATATATCTCTGGAAGGCCATGCCAAATCACATAGCTTAGAGATGAGAAATGAATTGAAGATCCTCAGCAACAGCATTATGATGAAATTGATGTGTTGGGGTAACATGAATTGAGCCTAAATTTGCATGATTAACACTCGTCGTTAAATACATCATCCGTAGCAGGTATTTCATCACCCATATTACATATTTATATAATGAAAAAAGAGATGAAATGGTTTCTTTTTACACTGGGTAGTTATCGTCATTCCCAGATTCTCTCTCTCTCTCTCTCTCTCTCTCTCTCTCTCTCTCTCTCTCTCTCTCTCTATATATATATATATATATATATATATATATATATATATATATATATATATATATATATATATATATATATATATATATATATATATATATATATATATATATATATATAGTCACCGTAGCTCAAGCGGTAGCGTCAACGACTCTGAAGCGTCAGGTCGAGGGTTCACGCCCCGTCACAGTGTGAGGTTAGCAAGGGCATGCACTCAGGGTAACAATTACATCTGCCAAAACAAGTCCTTTGCAAGAAGGCAACCGTCCTAGCCCTTGGTAGAAAAGGGAGTCCGTGACGTAAACCGGAACAATATATATATATATATATATATATATATATATATATATATATATATATATATATATATATATATATATATATATATATATATATATATATATATATATATATATATATATATATATATATATATATTAACCAAATAAGCACATTACATATGTGAAAACATGAATCTTTTTTTTTTTTACCCCGACTGGGACTCGAACGGGACTCGAACCTAGGACTTATAAATACTAAGTCAAGGCGCTACCAACTACACACCACAGAAGGTTAAAAGGAATCCAACCTTATAGCTTATATCTGCTATACTTAGGAATGAACGCATTCTATCTGAATGTCACTACGTTCATTTTACAGATTCCCCAACCTCACTCGTGGCTTCATTTTCGCATTTAATTCAATTCCCAATCTCATTCGGGTCATACAATAACCAAATAAGCACGCTACATATGTGAAAACATGAATCATTTTTTTACCCCGACTGGGACATGAACCTAGGACTTATAATTACTAAGTCAAGGCGCAACCAACTACACACCACAGAAGGTTAAAAGGAATCCAACCTTATAGCTTATATCTGCTATACTTAGGAATGAACGCATTCTATCTGAATGCCACTATGTTCATATTACAGATTCCCCAACCTCACTCGTGGCTTCATTTTCGCATTTAATTCAATTCCCAATCTCATTCGGGTCATACAATAATCAAATAAGCACATTACATATGTGAAAACATGAATAATTTTTTTTACCCCGACCGGGACTCGAACCTAGGACTTATAATTACTAAGTCAAGGCGCTACCAACTACACACCACAAAAGGTTAAAAGGAATCAAACCTTATAGCTTATATCTGCTATTCTTAGGAATGAACACATTTTATCTGAATGCCACTATGTTCATATCACACATTCCCCAACCTCCTAAGTATAGCAGATATAAGCTATAAGGTTGGATTCCTTTTAACCTTCTGTGGTGTGTAATTGGTAGCACCTTGAATTAGTAATTATAAGTCCTAGGTTCGAGTCCCAGTCGGGGTAAAAATATGATTCATGCTTTCACATACGTAATGTGCTTATATGGTTATTGTATGACCCGAATGAGATTGGGAATTGAATTAAATGCCAAAATGAAGCCACGAGTGATGTTGGGGAATCTGTAATATAAACATAGTGGCATTCAGATAGAATGCGTTCTTTCCTAAGTATAGCAGATATAAGCTATAAGGTTGTGATTCCTTTTAACCTTCTGTGGTGTGTAGTTGGTAGCGCCTTGACTTAGTAATTATAAGTCCTAGGTTCGAGTCCTGTTCGGGGTAAAAAAAATGATTCAAATATATATATATATATATATATATATATATATATATATATATATATATATATATATATATATATATATATATATATTTCTCTCTCTCTCTCTCTCTCTCTCTCTCTCTCTCTCTCTCTCTCTCTCTCTCTCTCTCTCTCTCTCTCTCTCTCTATCTCTCTCTCTCTCCTCTTTAATTATCTATATATTTAGTTATCTATTTATAATTCTCGATTATTATTTTACCTTTTCTCTTATTTTATGTTTTTTCAATTTTCTCAACCACCTCCTTCAAACTGACACTTTAGCATACTCTCTCTCTCTCTCTCTCTCTCTCTCTCTCTCTCTCTCTCTCTCTCTCTCTCTCTCTCTCTCTCTCTCTCTCTCTCTCTCTCTCTCTCTCTCTCTCTCTCTCTCTCTCTCTCTCTCTCTCTCTCTCTCTCTCTCTCTCTCTCTCTCTCTCTCTCTCTCCATAGTATTTGACACTTGCAAGTCATTATGCAGATGAATGGTCGCATCAATCAATTCCTTTTCATTCAGTTTTTCTCTTATGCATTTGTAAATATTTATGTTGAATACCAATAGTTGCTTAGTTTATTATTATTATTATTATTATTATTATTATTATTATTATATTATTATTATTATTATTATTATTATTATTATTATTATTATTATTATTGTGCCCTGTGGGGCGGGCACAATATCAAAGAATAGCCTCACCGTATTCCCTGCGTGTCGTAAAAGGCGACTAAAGGTGGACGGGGCGGGGGGACTAGGAATCCCCCCCCTTATATCAACCTACTGCGAGACGTCAAAGAAGAAGGGGAGTAGAGGGGAGAATAACTTCTCCCCAAACTCTAGTTTTGGGGTGTCTAAATGTGCGTGGTTGTAGTACGATAGAGAGCAAAAGATGTGAGATTGGATATATGTTTGGTAAGAGAAGGATGGATGTATTGGTATTGTGTGAGATGAAGATGAAAGGAAAAGGAGAAGTGGCATTTGGTGATGTGACGGGTAGGGTGTCTGGGGTTGAAAGGGGGAGAGCGAGAGAAGGTGTGGCATTATTGCTGAGTAAATGGATGGTAAATCAGGTAGTGGAATGGAAAGAAGTGTCATCTAGGCTGATGTGGGTGAGGGCTAGGATGGGAAGGGAATGTTGGGCTTTTGTTAGTGCATATGGGCCAGGATGTGAGAGAAGTGAGGAAGAGCGGGATGAATTCTGGAATGAGTTAACTAGATGTGTGGATGGTCTGAGTTGAAGGAACTATGTAGTTGTGTTGGGTGACTTGAAGGCCAGAGTGGGTGATGGAGAGATAGAAGGTGTTGTAGGAAAGTATGGGGTACCAGGTGGGAATGAGAGTGGCGAGAGACTGTTAGATATGTGTGTGGAGCAAGAGTTGGTGATAGGTAATAGTTTATTTAAGAAGAAGTTAATAAATATGTATACATGGATGAGAGTGGCAAATGGAAGAGTGAAAGAAAGAGCATTGATGGATTATGTGTTGGTAGCAAAGAGCATGATTGGTAGAGTGAAAGATGTACATGCATTCAGGGGTGTGGCTGCTGGGATGTCTGATCATTTTTTGGTTGAAGCAAAAGTGGTAGTAGCAAAAGAGTGGGGAAATAGTGTGGGGGGATGTAGAAGGGAAATAGTGAAGGTGGAAGAGTTGAAAAAGCCAGAGAAGAGACAGGAATATCAGGACAGATTGAGAGTGGCATTTGACAGGGTGAAAGAAAGAGAAGTTGGGGAGTTAGGGGAGGAATGGTGGTTGATGAAAGAATGTTTTGTGGGACAAGCAAGTGATGTGTGTGGAAAGAGGTTTGTTGAAGGTGGCATGAGGAGGGGCAGCGAGTGGTGGAATGAAGGGGTGAAAATGAAGGTGAAAGAGAAAAATAGGGCTTTTGAGGACTGGCTGCAGTGTAAAAGTAGGGAGAAGTATGAAAGATATAGGGAGAAAAATGTGGAAACCAAGCGGAAGGTAGAGGAAGAGAAGAGGTTGGCAAATGTTAGGTGGGGACAGGATTTTAGTAGGTCATATGAGGAGAATAAAAAGAAGTTTTGGAAAGAAGTGAAGAGAGCAAGGACGGGTGGATCGAGGATGGAAGAGACAGTGAAAGATGTGAATGGACAGATGTTAAGAGGGAACGATGCAAGGAAAAGATGGGCAGAATATTTTGAGTGCTTGCTGAATGTTGAGGAAGATAGAGAGGCAGCTATAGTGGCAGTGGGAGGGGTTCAAGGGCCAGTAATGGGAGATGAAAATGAGAGAGAGATTACAAGAGAGGAGGTGAAAAGGGCATTGTATGAAGCGAAAGCAGGTAAAGCACCTGGAATGGATGGTGTGAGAGCGGAGATGTTGAAAGAAGGGGGTGTGACTGCATTGGAATGGTTAGTGAGAGTGTTTAATATATGCTTTATGTTGTCATTGGTGCCAGTGGATTGGGTGATTGCCTGTATAGGTTCCCTATACAAAGGTAAGGGAGATATGTATGAATGCAGTAACTTTAGGGGTATAAGTTTGTTAAGTGTGGTAGGAAAAGTGTATGGTAGGATACTGGTTAATAGGATTAGGGATAAAACAGAATATGTGATCGCGGAAGTGCAGAGTGGTTTTAGGAGAGGTAGAGGTTGTATAGATCAGATTTTTATAGTTAGGCAGTTATGTGAGAAATATTTAGCAAAGGGTAAGGATGTGTATTTTGCATTTTTGGATCTGCAGAAAGCATATGATAGAGTTGATAGAGAGGCTATGTGGAATATTTTGAGATTATATGGAATCAATGGTAAATTGTTGCATGCAGTGAAGAGTTTGTATGAGGGTAGTAGAGCTTGTGTTAGGGTAGGGAATGAAGTGAGTGAGTGGTTTCCAGTGAGTGTGGGTCTGAGACAGGGATGTGTAATGTCACCATGGCTGTTCAATTTGTATATTGATGGAGTTGTAAGAGAGGTGAATGAGCGAGTGCGTTGTTGAGGTTTGAGAATGGTAGATGGGGATGATAATGAGTGGGAGCTGAATCAGTTGCTGTTTGCAGATGATACTGTGGTGGTGGCAGATTCAGAGGAAAAGCTGTGTCAGTTAGTGTCAGAATTTGGAATGGTGTGTGAGAGAAGGAAGTTGCGAGTGAATGTGGGAAAGAGTAAGGTTATGAGGTGTACAAGAAATGAGGATGGCGCTGGATTGAATGTCATGTTGAATGGAGAGACACTTGAGGAGGTTAATCAGTTTAAGTATTTAGGCTCGGTTATATCTGCAAATGGTGGAGTGGAAGCAGTTGTGTGTCACAGAGTGAATGAAGGATGTAAAGTGTTGGGTGCATTGAAAGGAGTGATGAAGAATAGAGGGTTGGAAATGAATGTTAAGAAAGTTTTGTATGAGAAAGTGGTTGTGCCAACTGTGATGTATGGATCAGAGTTATGGGGTATGAAAGTAAGTGAGAGACGGAAACTAAATGTGTTTGAGATGAAATGCCTGAGGAGTATGATTGGTGTATCTCGATTGGATAGGGTTAGGAATGAAGTGGTGAGAGCAAGAACGGGTGTGAGGAGAGAAATTGCAGCCAGAGTAGATATGAATGTTCTGAGATGGTTTGGCCATGTGAAAGGATGGATGATGAAAGGCTGCTGAAAAAGGTGATGAATGCGAGATTTGGATGGATGGAGTAAGGAGAGCCCTGAATGATAGGAGGATGGATGTGAGGGAAGCAAGCGAGCGTGCTAGGAATAGGAATGAGTGGCGAGCGATTGTGACGCGGCTCTGATGGGCATCTGCTGTTACCACGGGGCTGCATCTTACAGAGGTAGCCCTGTGGTAGGGGCAGTAGGAGGAGCTGGCAGTTGTGAAGCGACACAGGTTGTGGAAGAGCCGGGAGGATGGGCTGTGGCACTCCAGCAGTGCTATCTGAACGGTCGCCAGCTCCCTCGTCATTGCCCATAGAGCAAAGTAATCCCCCTATTTGTTTTCCTTTCTTGATGTCGGCTACCCCCCAATTAAAGGGGGGAAACAGCCAAGGTATATGTATGTATGTATGTATTATTATTATTATTATTATTATTATTATTATTATTATTATTATTATTATTATTATTATTATTATTATTATTGTTATTACTCAAATAATCTCCCTTCCTAGTTGGGTATCGAACCTGCAAACTCTTGTTTAAAGCAATACAGCTTAGTCCACTAGACCACAGAGGCTGGATAAGAGGGTGAACTGAATCATCCTCTGTATATGCCAGTTGGAGGGATGCCACTGTGACCATTAATCTTCATTCTACCTCTCTTCTCAACCCAGCAGTGGTCAGCAAACACATTTAATTCTCATCCCATCAGTAAGACGAAACAAATATAATGCAATAACACATATTTTATGTCTTCAGGTAATCTCCCTGCCTTGTCGGGAATCAAACCAGCAAAGTCTAGTTTAGAGCAACACAGCTTATGCCACTAAACCACAGACAATGCATAAGAGAGAGAAGTGGATCATCCTATAATAATACCCGATGAAGGGATGCCACTGTGACCATTAGTCTGCTGTTTATCTCCCTCCCCAACCAACCAGTAGCCAGCAAGCACATTTAATTCTCCTCCTCAACATTAAAGGTTAGCTAGATGAAACAAATTTGTTTAATAATTACATTAAATTTTTTGCATCTAGCTACCTTTAGATGTTGAGGATGAGAATTAAATGAGCTTGCTGGCTACTGGTGGGGTGGGAAATGAGGTAAATTGGAGATTAATGGTAGCAGTGGCTTTCCACTGTCTGATATTATCAGAGGATTATCCAATTCTCCCTCTTATACAGCCTCTGTGGTCTAGTGGACTAAAGTGTGTTGCTATAAACAGGAGTTCACAGATTTGATTCCCGACAAGGAAGTGATATTTTTTTAATACATTTAAACATGAGTAAGTGCAGTAAATTTATTTCATCTAGCTAGCCAAATGTTGGGGAAGAGAGTTAAACATGTTTGCTGGCCACTGGTGGGTTCTGTGGGGGAGGAGTAAAATGGAGAATAATGAGAATAAGAGAGAGAACTGGATCATCCTATAATAATACCAAATGAAGGGATGCCACTGTTACCATTAGTCTCCAGTTTATCTCCCTCCTCAACCAACCAGTGGCCAGCAAACACATTCAGTTCTCCTAATCAACATTCAAGGCTAGTCAGATGAAACATATTTAATGCAATTCTTCAAATAATCTCCCTTCCTTGTTGGGAATCGATCCTTCAAACTCTAGTCTAAAGCAACACAACGTAGCTCACTAGATCACAGAGGCTGCATAGGAGGGAGAGTTCGATCATCCTCTGATAATAACAGAAAGAGAAACTCCACTACAACCATTAATTTACATTTTGTATCCTTCCCCAACCCACCAGGGGCCAGCAAACATTTAATTCTCCTCCTCAATATCCAAGCTAGCTAGATGAACCATATGTAATACAATTACATATTTTTAAATGTTTTAAAATAATCCCCCTTCCTTGTTGGGAAAAGAACCTGTGAACTCTAGTTTAGAGCAACATGGCTTAGTCCACTAGACCACAAAGGTTGCATAAGAGGGAGACCCAGATCATACTCTGATAATACTAGATGGAATGATGCCACTGCGACCATTAATCTCCGTTTTACCTCCTCTTCAACCCATCAGTGGTCAGCAGACATGTTTAATTCTCTTCCTCAACATTCAAGGCTAACTAGATGAAACATATGTTCTACAAGTACGCATTCTGAATTGACTTAAAATTATCTCCTTTCCTATTAGGGAATCGCACCTGCAAACTCTAGTTTAGAACAACATAGCTTTGTCCACGAGTCCGACAAGGAAGTGAGATTATTTGAAGACATTTAAAATTGCATAATTATATTAAATTTGTTTCACCTAGCTACCCTTGGATATTGAGGATGAAAATTAAATGTGTCTGCTGGCCACTGGTGGGGTGGGAAGGGAGGTAAATTGGAGATTAATGGTTGCAGTGGCATCCCTCTGTCTGATATTATAAGAGGATTGTCCAATTCTCCCTCTTATACAGACTCTGTGGTCTAGTGGACTAAACTGTGTTGCTATAAACTAGAGTTCACAGATTTGATTCCCGACAAGGAAGTGAGATTATTTGAATACATTTAAACATCGTAATTGCAGTACATATGTTTCATCTAGCTAGCCTGATGTTGAGGAGGAGAATTAAAAATGTGTGCTGGCCACTGGTGGGTTCTGGGGGGGAGTAAAACGGAGAATAATGAGAATAAGAGAGAGAACTGGATCATCCTTTAATAATACCAGATGAAGGGATGCCACTGTGACCATTAGTCTCCAGAGTATCTCCCTCCCCAACCAACCAGTGGCCAGCAAACACATTTAATTATCCTCCTCAACATTAAAGGCTAGCTAGATGAAGTATATTTAATGCAATTCTTCAAATAATCTCCCTTCCTTGTTGGGAATCGATCCTTCAAACTCTAGTCTAGAGCAACACAACTTAGTTCACTAGACCACAGAGGCTGCATAGGAGGGAGAACTGGATCATCCTCTGATAATAACAGACGGAGGAACGTCACTACAACCAATAATTTATACTTTACATCCTTCCCCAACCCACCAGCGGCCAGCAAACATTTAAATCTCCTCCTCAACATCCAAGGCTAACTAGATGAAACATATGTAATGCAAGTATGCATTCTGAAATGTCTTCAAATTATCTCTTTTCCTTGTCGGGAATAGCTCCTGCAAAGTTTAGCTTAGAACAACATAGCATTGTCCACGAGTCCAACATGGAAGGGAGATTATTGGAAGACATTTAAAAATCCATAATTACATTATATTTTTTTCATCTAGCTAACCTTGGATATTGAGGATGAAAATTAAATGTGTTCGCTGGCCACTGGTGTGGTGGGA
Source organism: Halocaridina rubra (assembly GCA_037179515.1). NCBI lineage: Eukaryota > Metazoa > Arthropoda > Malacostraca > Decapoda > Atyidae > Halocaridina > Halocaridina rubra. The sequence goes on along the minus strand of JAXCGZ010002093.1, from coordinate 7,258 downwards.
AGGGAGGTAAGTTGGAGATTAATGGTTGCAGTGGTATCCCTCTGTCTGATATTATAAGAGGATTGTCCAGTTCTCCCTCTTATACAGACTATGTGGTCTAGTGGACTAAACTGTGTTGCTATAAACTAGACTTCACAGATTTGATTCCCGAAAAGGACGTGAGATTATTTGAATACATTTAAACATGCGTAATTGCAGTACATTTGCTTCATCTAGCCAGCCAGATGTTTGGGAGGAGTATTAAATGTGTTTGCCGGCCATTGGTGGATTCTGGAGGGAAGCAGAACGGAGAATAATGGTCACGGAGGCGTTCCTCTGTTTGGCATTATCAGAGGATGATCCATCTCTTCATATGATCCAACCTCTGTGATCTAGTGGACTAAGATGTATTGCTCTAAGCTAGAATTCGCATGTTCAATTCCCAACAATTCTGAAAGATTATTTGAAGACGTTTAGAAATATGTAATTGTATTACATTGAATTCATTATTATTATTATTATTATTATTATTATTATTATTATTATTATTATTATTATTATTATTATTATTATTATTATTATTATTATTATTATTATTATTATTATTATTATTATTATTATTATTATTATTATTATTATTATTATTATTATTATTATCATCATCATCATCATCATCATCATCATCATCATCATCATCATCATCATCATCATCATCATCATCATCATCATCATCATCATCATCATCATCATCATCATCATTCATTATTATTATTATTATTATTATTATTATTATTATTATTATTATTATTATATCTTTTTTACTATACATTGCTGATGCTAGTACAAGTGCACCAGGTCTTACCCACCATATTTTGCACTCTGATTGCAAGAGAATCTTCTCCTTTTATGCTATAAGCATGTATTAATACTCTCTATTGATAACTCATATAATTTTTCGAAAGTAAAATATATACGAGTAGACCATTTACAGCTACCTCAATTGCTACGCAATAATGAAACAGTCAAATACGTCTATACTAAATACTTCTGTACTAATCCACTGATGATCGAGAAACTGAGATACTGCTTATATTTGCTTTCTTGACAACAATATTGCAGCCGTTGTGAGAGAAGACGTCATATTTATCAGCCATTTCAAAGATCAAGGACAAACACAAATTGAAAAAATATTAGTATCTTTATTCACGAAAGATATTTTCTCCCACTTTTCAGTAGTGAAAATTACATCTCTCCCTCACTAGTAATAACAGTCCCCTTTGCAAGGAAGCATACCTTTAATACTTTATTTATGCTTATAACACGTTAACTTAACCTAAAGGTAGAGCCGGTCCCTCCATTTTCTCTTGGAAAAGATTATATTTACATGAGTCTTCTCTTTATTTGTAAAAAGAAAAGGAGTAGATATTACATGATAGATACTTTATTTACCAAGTCAATATAAAACTCTAAAAGTAATAAACATAAGACAAAGCATAAAAATAACAAAATTGCAGTCCTGAAAACCATAAATTAATCCATTGGAGGCAAGTAACTTCGACACAAAACTTTTACTAATTTGCCCTCCATCTTCATACGGCTAATGATATTTCCATGATAAAGCGTAATACACTACTCAAGGATACTTTTCCCATTAGAATATTAGTAAGAGCTCTTTACGTTCATCATAAAATAATGTCGAAAAGGTAATAAAGCTGCAATAACTTTTCCCTCTTGGAGGTACGACCTCGCGAAAGTCAAAAACTTCGTATAATATGCATGTGGTATAAAGCTGTTAATTTATTTTTCCTTCTCTTTGACTCTTATAGGTCGTAAATTTTCTATGAGCATTGACATTTTCCGTTAGAGACCAATATGTTAAGACGTCTTGAAATAATAATTAACTGTAGCTAATGCGAGTCCATTTACATATGCAACAAATATAGAGAGATTTTGTGTGTATATATGTGTGATTACCTAATTGTGATTACCTAATTGTGTTTACGGGAAAGAGCCCAAAGCTCGTATCTTCCCGTCTCCTGATCGGTTCCATTTTATACTTAGTGATACTTATCATACCTGTCCTTAAAACTATGGATTGAGATAGCATTAACTACCTCCTCGCTTAGCCAATTCCAATTATCAACTACTCTTACACTGAAAAAGTATTTCCTTACATCCTGCGAAGAAGTTTTCTTACGAAGCTTCAAACTATGACCTCTAGTTCTAGAGCCAGCCATATCAAAATATCGATCCCTATCCATTCTATCATAACCATGAAGGAATTTAAAGACTGTCACCATATCCCCCCTCACTCTTCTAGCTTCGAGTGATGGTAAGTCTAATTCCCTCAGCCTCTCATCATAACTGAGATTGCGTATTTCTGGCACCAGTTTCGTGGCATGTCTTTGAACTTTTTCAAGCTTAGCTATGTGCTTTTTCAAGTGCGGATTCCAAAAGGGGGCTGCATATTCGAGTTTTGGCCTCACATAGGTTACATAAGTGTCTGTGTAAGTGTCTGTTTATGATTGTACGCGTGTGTGAGTGTATTTGTGTTTGTATGTGTGCATAGGAGAGAGAGAGAGAGAGAGAGAGAGAGAGAGAGAGAGAGAGAGAGAGAGAGAGAGAGAGAGAGAGAGAGAGAGAGAGAGAGAGAATCACTCAAATCTTCTGAAATCTACTTTTTCCTGCCTTCTACTAAAAATTCTCTGCAATCAGAATTAAAACAAAGAAGTTATCACCGACTTCACAAAGAGTAGATCATCATCCGAGCGGTATATGATATGATTTGTATATTCATTAAACAGCTATTCTAACTCCTTCATGGCTGATAAAACATTCAACACAGATTTCAATAAGGAGAAGGTAATGGCGTCCCTGCAGTGTATAACTACTCTACTCGATAAACTCAATGGCTACAACATTATATAAATGGAATAATGATGGGGCATTTCCTCCAAGAGGTTTTTCCTTGATAAAGGCAAAAGTTCTTATACCATAGTTCGTGTTTGCTTGGCGTTTTATGGGTCACCATTAATCTCCATTCGACTGGGGGTGGACAAAGACATGTTTGACCTGGGGAATAAGGGCTAGAAGGTCTTTTCAAACATCCCGAATCAAGTGCTCTGAGTACTGCGTTCCCGTTGTGGATGGTCCCCCTTTTATTTATTACCAGTTATAAAAAAAGAGAAGAAAATGAAAAGAAAACCTACTTGTACATATTAAATAAGAGGATCTCTTATAATGCAGATGACACACTAAACAGCTCCGCATATCTTATACTGATATAGCTATACCTATACCAAGATACTTTTAGCAGATCCAGATCATTAATAACTCGGGTCGTCCATACCAGATGACAAATGGTAACACAGCACTATTGCCTGTAAAGAAAGCGAAAACGGGAGGAAAAATGTATATGGTATATAAAAGGAAGGTAGGACAATGGTCCCTTCAGACTATTGCCCCTGATAATAGTTGCCCCAGAGGACGATTGCCTCTTAGGACGATTGCCCCCTATATTCAATAATGAGCACTGTAGATCATAATTTATTTTTTTCAAAACTTCATCTATTGCAAACCTAACACAACCTAACCTTTTCATTCATTATTTCTTAATTACGTGATATGTTCATTTTGATATTATCAAAGGGCAATTGCCTGTGTTTTATTGAAAGTTATGGGCTATTATATATGGGATAATTTTGCTATGGGCAATTGTCCATCCTTCCTTTAAGAGATATCAAGCGAGAGTTCAATATGTGCAAAAAGAAAAAGAAAAAAAGTAAATCATTATATGCAGGTCCGGAAAAAAAAATTCTCTTAATGGGCAATTATATAATTCAATATGGTTGTTCGAAAAAGCTCTGTATAGTAAAAATATTTATGCCATGTATAGCTCTTTTAATGACGACGTCTTCATATAGAGAGAAGGAACACTAAAATATATCCCTAGATTATAATTTTAAAACAATCCCCCATCTCTGCAAATACACAATGTCATGAAATATTAGTACTCCTTCTACACGATATCTTGCTTGCCAATGGGAATAAACAGTCTCTTTCACACATGTCTTTGGAATAGCAAACAATATGAAACTAAGAGAACAAGAAAGACCGATAATATATATATATATATATATATATATATATATATATATATATATATATATATATATATATATATATATATATATATATATATATATATATATATATATATATATATATATATATATATATATATATATATATATATATATATATATATATATATATATATATATATATATATATATATATATATATATATATATATATATATATATATATATATATATATATATATCTATATATATATATATATATATATATATATATATATATATATATATATATATATATATATATATATATATATATATATATATATATATATATATATATATATATATATATATATATATATATATATATATATATATATATACATACATACATACATACATACATACATACATACATACATACATTCATACATACATACATACATACATACATACATACATACATACATACATACATACATACATACATACATACATACAGACAGGCACTTCATAAGGAGAAGACAGTGGTAATCTCAGGCATAAGTGAATCCCAGGAGCCAACATGGCAGGGGAGACTTGAAGAAAATAAAGCTAGGGTTGTAGACCTGATAAGAAAGCTTGGAGTAGTATGTGGTCCTGAGGATATTGTAAACATACACCAACTAGGTAAATATTCGAGGGAAGGAAAGCCGAGACAAACAAAAGTAACCTTTGAGAGAGGGGAGACATGTAGGGAAATATTGTTGAGAAAAAAAAGTCTAAAAGACCTTCAAGAATGCAAAGAAGTGTTCATTAGACGATACAGAACACAGGAAGAGATGGGAAAGATCAAAAACTTGTTGCAAGAGGCAAGAAGGTTAAATGATGAAAGAAATGAAGAAGAGAAGAAAAATTTTCGTTACGGAATACTTCCAGACAAAGGGGAGATAAAGAAGATAATGACAGAAGATCAGGGGATGGGGCCTCATTAAGATTGTTATACACAAATGCTGATGGATTAGCTGGTAAGGCAGTAGAATTAAAAGATAGGATTCACAACAGTAAGGCAGATATAGTAGCAATTACAGAGACTAAGTTGAGTGAGGACATAAACAGTGTCACAGTTTTTCCTAAGGGCTTCAGAATACTAAGGGTCGAAAGATCTGAGAGGACTGGTGGAGGGATAGCACTGCTCATAAGTGAGAGGATTCAAGTTGAAGAGATAAACTTGGCTATAGAAAGTGAGTTCAGGGAATTTCTTGTTGCTCGCATAAATACTGGGTCAGAGAGCATTATAATAACTGTTGTATACAACCCACCAAGGAACCAAAATAGGCTTGAAATTTATGAGGAAAGTCATATAGGTACGATTGAAGTCATAAACTCAGTTGTTAACATGGCGCGGGAGAAAAAATGTAGGATTTTGATTATGGGAGACTTTAATCATAAAGAGATAGATTGGATAAATCTTGACCCACACAGTGGTGAGGACTCCTTTGGGGCAAGATTCCTAGATTGCGTACAAGGGAATTTCCTACACCAACATGTAATGGAACCAACAAGAGCCAGGGGTGGGGATGAGCCATCACTACTTGATCTGGTGTTCACAGATAATGTGTTGGATATTGAAAATATTGAGTATGAACCACCAATTGGAAAGAGTGACCACTGTGTGTTGTTGATGGAGTATATCATTGAAGACATTCTTCCTGAGAGTAGAGGCACTGAGGACATGAGGAGGAACTATCAGAAAGGAGATTACATCAAAATGAATGAGCTTTTTGCAGTTATTGACTGGAGAACCTTATTTTACAACAAATCTGTACAAGAAATGTATGACATCTTTTGTGAGAAATATGGGAAGATTGTAGATTGCTGCATACCTGTCACCAAAGTAGGTGTAATTCATGCCAGAGAGAAATGGTTCGATAATGGGTGTAAAAGAGCTAAGGAGTGGAGAGACAAATGCTGGAAAAGGTATAGGAGGAGAAAAAACATAAATGCCTGGCAAACCTACAAAAGAGCAAGAAATGACTACCTAAGTAAAAGGAGAGAGGCAGAGAAAGATTATGAGAGGGACATCACCAGGAAGGCGAAAGAAAATCCCAAGCTTTTCCACAGCTTTATCAGAGGAAAACTGAAGGTAAAAGAACAGGTTTTAAGGCTAAAGAGAGCGGATGGAAGCATCACTGAGACGGACGAAGAGATCTGCAAAGAATTGAACAAGGAGTTTCAGTCAGTATTTACAGTAGAAAATACCCCACCCCCTCAGATTGCAGTGATAGAAGCTCAAGGGCCGGTATTAGAGAACATCAACCTTACAGCCACAGAGGTATGCAAAGCGCTGATGGATTTAGATGTTCATAAAGCTACAGGTCCTGATGACATATCCCCTCATGTGCTTAAAAAATGCGCAAACACAATATCAGTGGCACTAAGTATCATATTTAAGGAGTCATTGGAGTCGGGGGAGATTCCAAGATGCTGGAAACAAGCAAATGTGATACCTATCTTCAAAAAGGGAAGGAGGGATACGGCTCTGAACTATAGACCAGTTTCCTTGACCAGCATAGTTTGCAAAGTTATGGAGAAACTACTAAGGAAACATATCTCTCTTCACTTGGAATCCTTCAACTTTTTGTCAGTGAGGCAACATGGCTTCAGAGAAGGAAGATCAACAGTAACAAACTTATTAGAATTTTATGATGAGGTAAGCCAAATCTTACAGGAAAGAGAGGGCTGGGCAGATTGCATATTCCTAGACTTCCAGAAAGCGTTTGACACTGTTCCACATGGGAGACTTATTAGGAAGCTGCAATCAATGGCTAGAATAGGTGGAAATGTCTTGGAATGGATAAAAACTTACTTAGAAGGAAGGGAACAGAGGGTTAGAGTAAGACACTCAGTGTCTGAATGGAGAAGAGTTAGTAGTGGAGTTCCACAGGGTTCAGTTTTAGGGCCACTTTTGTTCCTTGTATATGTAAATGACCTACCAGAGTCTGTAAATTCATTCATGAATATGTTTGCAGATGATGCAAAGATTGTGAAGAAAGTAAAAAACGAGAACAATGGTAGAGAACTTCAGGAGGATCTAAATAATCTGCATGAGTGGTCAGAAAAGTGGCTAATGAAATTCAATACCTCAAAATGTAAGGTAATGAGAATGGGTACAAGTGCAAGAAGGCCCAAGCTTG
>JAXCGZ010002092.1:92500-105000 GCA_037179515.1 Halocaridina rubra | reverse complement strand
ACGGAGGTAAAGTAACTTTTGGGCCACCTTGTATTTTCATCATTGTAGCCTTTAGTAGCTTCTGTCATATATATTTATTTATGGTGGTGGTTTTCTGTTGCTTTCTTTTTTGCCTGTGGGGAATCTGCTCTGTAGAAGTGTGGATGTTGCTCAAGAGGACTTGATGTTCCTTCATCCTGACCATACCAATGACCCTGAGTACCTTCGTTCCAAGGTAAGTGCTTCTTCGTCGACTGCCGCATCTTTTACCCACTTACACAGGGTCGCTGATTCTTCTCTGCAAGGTAAGTGATTTGTATCTGTTCTCTTGGAACCGAGGATGGCTGGATTAGTTAGGCATCAGACTCATTAGTCTATTAGATCCTGCTGGAGGCTGGATTTCGAGGGTATTTAAGGCTAGGTTAGATTGGCTTAGGTTATTTGTTTCTTTTTTTTTATGGTAGAACTAGTTGCCAAGAACAATTAGTATTCGTTCTGCTGAACTTAGCCTAGTCCACACAAGTTCATCACTAAGTCCGCTTTCACCCCAAAGTGGCACGTCTCACGTGGTATGCCACGTGGCACGCCAGTTGAAAACAAACATCGGAAATATATGAAACCATTCACACAGAAGTGGCGTCACCAAAGTGGCACGTCGCACGTGGCATGCCACATGGCACACCAGTGTAAAACGAGCATCCGGAAATATATGAAACCTTCCACACGTAAGTGGCGTGGCACATGGGACGCGTTACGCAACTTCTGTGTGGAAGGTTTCATATATTTCCGGATGCTCGTTTTCAACTGGCGTGCCACGTGGCATGCCAAGTGCGACGTGCCACTTTGGTGTGAAAGCTGCCTAATTCTTGCCATAATATATTTACTCATCATTCGCTGTATAATCCGAAATTATCATACATCAGAGAGACTCTGGAAGCTTATGCTTTATATTTTATTATTTATATTTTCTCAAAATTGGATGGAGTTTACTCGTTTGCAACGCTGAAGTTGGAATAAAGTTTGACAAGATATCTGGAAAGCTGAAGTTTCAGCTAGTCTGCATATAGCCTGCCTCTCCCTCTCAGGTTCTCTCCTCTTCATTTAGTCTGTAAACTCTCCTGTGAGATAGGAAATTGGAGATAGCCTTCTTGTGTTAATGAAATTAGATACACGAAAATGATATATATATATATATATATATATATATATATATATATATATATATATATATATATATATATATATATATATAATTTTTACCCAACTTAGGTTTTTATTTATTTATTTTGTTTTTCATTCTCTATAGAATGTAACTTTATTATTTATGGTCGTGTTTATATGTATCTACCCAGTTTATTATGTTTTAGTTTAGGAGCTGAGAGGAGTGGTTGAGGTGTGTGTGGATCGTGGTGAATGTGCGTTTCTTGGCTCGGCCACCCCCCTTACAAGGGTGAATGAGTCATGTGTATATGTATGTATGTAGTTTAGAAATAGATAATGTTCTAAAGTTGGTAGATTATAATTATACAATGTTAATTGACATATAAATTTTTTGGAATATTTAGGTTATATATAAGGCACCGTCATACATTTATAGAAAAAAAAACTATAAATAATTTATAATTTGTAATTGTAGCATATTTCTTTATATAATAAATATTATTCATCAGGATCGTGACAGCTATTTTTTTAGATGAAACAGTTACTTACAGCTAAAAAAAAAAAAAAAGAATTCTCTAAACGATGTTGTGAAATATATCAATTATAGTTTAAAACACACGCTTTAAAATCACAAATTATTCATGGTAATGATACTCGGTTACTTACTAAGTTCGGAAAATGCAGTAATGATAAAAAAATGCAAAAGCTTTTTTGTAGTACTAGATACTTTTATCATATATATTTTCCACTCTTGTAAACAGACGCCTCTAGATTAAGAATTTGCTTTAAATGTGGAAACAAGCTACCATTGTATTATTGAAGTATATTTAAATTTTTATATCAACTCTTGTAGATAGATGACTATAGATCAAGAATATGATTTAAAAATGAAAACAAAACAAGCAATTTTGGTTGGGGAAGTGGGAGTAAAATGAACGTGGAGAGAAGAGAGAATGATCGAACTATTGTTATTATTAAGACAAAGTAAGGAAATTCTTGCAACCGGGAACAAGTTTAATATAGCCGAGAGGGTATTGGTGGAGAACAAAAGTCTCTTGTGCGTGTAGGAGGAGAAGAATTGAGAGGAACAATAAACAAGAGCATGAAGAAGAGGGGAGGGATGAAAGAGGACTCTTAAGGTTAGTTTAAAGAGAACGGCTCCGTGTGACACATCTAATTTTAAGTGTTTTCTCTTACTGAAAAAAAATATTGTAATGAACTTTATGTAAATTGACAAAAGCTCAGATTCATTTGGAACTAAGTTTTCTGCTGGAAATGTATCCACGCTACTATTATCTCCATATCACTGATAGATAAGGTGGTATTTCTCCCCCCCCCCTTCCAGTTACTTGCATATGAAGCTATTGCTTGGTGTGCCACTAAGGAATAGCTTCATTTGATGTCAAGTGCTTCTGGGGTCAGATTCATTTGTTGTACGAATATAATGAATTCAGATGGTAAAGCCATTGAACTTCTTTTAAACTTCAGTTTTGCTTTTAGTGATACTACTCTTTTTTTCACAGATAAGTTATCAATTTGGTTTCCCACCGGTGGCTTGTATATGAACATTTTTATAGTTGGCGCCAAGGAAATAGTTTTCCTTGACCCTTAATGTGTTTTGGCGACAGATTTATCAATTGTACGAGGATAAGATATTAACATGAGAAAACAAATAGTCACTATGAAAAACCAACATTGCTTAGAGTGATTCTGCATTATTCACGGATAAGGTATTAATTTCGTCCCTACCGCGCTTTGCATACACGCGTTTAGAGATTTGGCACCATGGAATAATTTAAATTATGACAAATATTTTTGGCGACGAAATTGGATTTGGATGGGAAAACCATTTCTCTTGTAAACTCCAAGATTACTTTAAGGTGATTGCCAATATGCGTTGAAAATGTTGAACTTTCTGTTCTTGTATGTTTACAAATTACCTGATAATTTCAAGATATTTCACTCATTGCATGGCAAAGGTACGTTGTACTCGGTGCGACTATCACTCAACGATAATCGTTCATGGCTCAACGAAGATCGTCAAACGATTGTCTAGAGCACTAATTCTTTGTTTTTGAATGGGGCTGTTTTGCTTGGAGCGACTGCCGTGGCAATCGCTCGAAGCAAAACAACCCCATTAAAAAAAAAAAGAATTAGTGCTCTAGACAATCGCTTGACGATCATCGTTGAGCCATGAACGATCATCGTTGAGCGACAATCGCACCGAGCAAAACGTACCTTAAGGAGAGAAAACAATGATACCAACCCAATCACTTCACTTATATTTCAGTTCACTTGTTTCAGCTTTATGGAAAAGATTTTTGTACACCATGAGACACAGCGAACCCATATGAACTTGGAAAAAAAAGCTACCTATAATAAGAAGACACAAGTGTTCTTGAAGCATTTCACATTTATTTAAATGAATAGACTGACCTTGAGGCTTCTTGATTTTTTAGGATGATGTAGATAAGGTGATAGCATTGTCTCAAAAGAAAAATTAAATATATAAATAAAATGCTATATCCTTTGTCTGAGAGAGAGAGAGAGAGAGAGAGAGAGAGAGAGAGAGAGAGAGAGAGAGAGAGAGAGAGAGAGAGAGAGAGAGAGAGAGAGAGAGAGAGAGAGGTGTTGTACTGTAAAACAGGATGTTGGGTTATTATGTTATTTAAAAAGTAATTGTTTTTTTCAGTGTCTTAGAAATACTGCGTGTTAGTGTAGTGTGTTGTTGTGATCTCTCGGTTGCTCAGTGGTAGAACGCGCGAGTTGGAAAGCGACTAACGCGGGTTCGATCCCACTCCCAGTTATTAGGAAGAGAATTCAGCCTTAATCCACCAGATCCAACATGTCTCTATCCACCCCTATTCGACTGGGGACTAATCGTGACACGTGCGACGGTGCAGGTTATTTAAAGTAAAAATGAAGAACTCTATTTAAAGTAATTTACTTTAAATACAACTCGTAAATAGTGAACTTTGAAGATAAGAATTTGTTGTTTTGACTCTCAAAACTGTTTTACAAGTGGGATAAGTATGTCGATGTGCAGTGCATGTGATGTCAGGTGTGTAGTGGAATCGAATTCTGGCCAGGGGGCGAATATATATATATATATATATATATATATATATATATATATATATATATATATATATATATATATATATATATATATATACATACATAATATATATATATATATATATATATATATATATATATATATATATATATATATATATATTACCGTTGTTATCTGCTAGAGAAAATTAATTCACAAAATTAGCTGGTTAAGGTCTCAAGTTCGAATCCGCCATGTACGATGTTCTAACGAGTGAATTTATCACTCACCAACGATTAACATATGTCATCTCATAGCCTCTATCAACTCAGCAGAAATAATGAACCCGCAAACGGAAATGGCAGACAAACTAGGGAACAAAGTTTCTCATAAGCTGATTCCAAATGAGTGATATTCTCATTTTCTGGTTATTGTTAAATTGCAGCCCGTCATCAATTTGGACAAGGAAATGTGGTTATTTTAAGTATTTATCTATATGAAATGATCGGTTATGATTGACATTTCCGTCGTAAGTGAATGATTTTTGAGATATATACCCTCTAACATCTAAGTGAAATGATTAACCCAAACGATCGATCTGCATAGAAAACGCAAAAAAAAAAAAAAATAATAATAATTTTTGGCTCTAAATTTAATGATTGCAGCAAATTTCATTATTATTTTTTTCCTAACCAAGAGGCATCACTTAATATTCGAAGATATTTATTTACTTCAGCTTCACATATACCATTTTTTTCCGCGTAAATTTGTTATAAAAATGAAGTATGTAATTATTTTCCTTACCTAACGAAGCTTAGCCTAACTTAATATTTTAAGATAATTATGGCCCTTAATTTAAAGTGAAAAAAACAACAACAACTGCGAGCTTTGCCCTTACCCAACTCACCCTTACCTAACCTAACTAACTTAACCTAATATTAGAAGGTAATTTTGGTCCTGAACTTCTTAAATACCCAGACCTCTTTGTTCATCGCTTATAACTAGGCTCCGAACACATACTTTGAAATATTAACTCTTCACCGACTAGTATCTCAAGTTTTTATCTGTTGCCCTATCTAATCAGGTTTTTTTTTAATCAATAATATGTCGAGGTCTGAAATTCCTCAAGTATTTTCTACCGCGTCACATATATTAATAGAAATATAGAAGAAAATTGTTTTAATATAGTAAAACCTCTACTTTGAACTTATTTATGGTTTGAATTCCCTGAGTTGGCAGTATGGGTGTCATTTCATAATTTTGATCATTCTTTTGCTGGATGAAATATCAGTTTGAAAAATTAACAAACATGCAACATTTAATGAACGGAGTTATCATTCAAGATATGACCAATACTTAGTGTTGAAAGAAGAACAGTTGAAGAAGGATATACGTTTTGTTTGTGTCTCATATATTTTTTTATGGTGTCTCATGATAATTTCGTAAACTGTACGTGTACGTAGAAAATATATTGCGTAATTTTAACTCGCTTTGCGTGGCTATTGAAGTTCTTAAAGAAAACTAGAGCGCAAAAAGAGCGTATGTAGTGGACCTATTTGCATAATAATTGTAAATGCTTTGTTTTGGGTTCTCTTTGGGTTTTGGAGAGGGTTTCAAGAAAAAGAAAGGCACAGAGTTTTAGTGAAACTTTTTGCTTTAAAAACATGAAAATGTGTTGTCTTTGTCCCCCTATTTTGTGAATATTAAAGAATGTTTAATGAGATTTAGAGGAAAAGGAGTTTGTAGCGAACCTATTTGCATAAAAACCGTGATATTTTTGTCTTGTCTTCACTCTTTATGGAAGAATGTTTAAAGAGAAATAGAGAGCAAAGAGAGAAGAAAAGAGTTTTTATGGTGAATCTATTACCTTGAAAACTTGAAATGTGTGTTCTTCACCTCTTAAAGTTTCCTGAAGAGAGTTCAAGAGTGAAACAGATCAGAAAGTGTAAGGTTTTAGTGTTTGATCCAATATATGAATATTTTTCAGTGATATTACGTGGTTTACAGGCTTGTATAAACTGATGTGGGCTGAAATAAGCAGATTATTTTAAGAAATATGTATTTGCGGAAGAAACGGATAGTGGACCGCGGTAGCTCAGTGGTAGAGTCACGAGTCGTGAAGCGATATTACGGTGCGAGCTTACCGCTGGGTGTTAAGAAGGGCATCCATCCTTAATTCCCCAGCTCTAACATGTCTGTATCCACCCCCATTCGAATGGGTATTAATTGTGACACCTAAAATGGTGTATATTTTGTTTAAAGAATGGTGTTTAAGTACCATGTTGACCTCTTCTAATGAAAAAAAAAATTACGGGTCCACCATGACCCGTTCCACCGCTAGGTGGAATATCCAAACCAACCGATCTTATAATGGAACGGAAATTGTACCGTCCAGAGAGAATATAAGAAGGTGCTAATTTTACGTTTCTGGTCAATTAGAAGTTGGTTATTTTGGTTTCTAGCAGACCAGTTTAGAATATTTTTCTAGTATCACCTTGTTTGATATAATGAACACTTGTTGAATTCGTTTTTAAATATGTTCTTGAGCTTAATGCATTTTTAGACAATTTATAAGTGTAATTTCGGCGTTTTTATGTTAGAACCGCTAAGTTTGGTTGGCAAACGGGGATAATCTCGTGTTTAAACGTATTTATAAGAGTGAGAAGTGGATTTTAGACGTAAAAAAAATATATATTCGGAATTTTTTCTATGTTTAATTATCTTCATAATCCTCATTAGCGCATGTTATTATTTAAAATAAGCTTAAATTTTGTATTTACCAGGACTGTATTTAATGGTATCGTCGCATTGGTTTAGGTAGGGAAAATTGGTTGTTTAAAGCCCGATTTCTTAAAGTGTAAACCTAGGATACCATATTGTTAGTTAGCTAGACACACAAATGGATTTCATAAACGCATCTGACGCGGTTCTGTGTATGGCTAGGATCCCCCAATGGGGGATCCTAGCCATACACAGAACCACGTCAGATGCGTTTATGAAATCCATTTGTGTGTGTCTATCTAATTAACAATATGGTATCGTAGGTTTACAGTGTTTAAGAAATCGGGCCTAAGTCAGTTAAGCTTTGAATTCGGGGTTTACAAATCAGTTTGATTTTTTTATATCATCGCCTGATCGGTGTTAGTTAAAATAGAAAGTAACAACAACTATTAGCAGCATTAATAATTTGAATTACAAAATACGGTTTATACTACGACTGAGATTTATGACAGTGTCACCATATTTTTTTAATTTTTATTTTTTATAATAGCAAGCTTCTATTTCCATTTGATAAAGAAATTTTAGGAGTGTATGGTGGATTTGGGTGGTCAAGATAATAATAATAATAATAAAAAAAGGGTCTTGTGTCGTCAACGAATCCTGCATCGTGTAGTCAAGGGGAATCGATTGATTTTTTTTTTTCCTTTTAGGCGAACCTTGTTTGAGTACAAGACATTTCCATCTACTCTTCGCTCATTCTTAAGCGGAAGAAGAAATTTGTGTAAAACATTGTAGCACGATTTCTCTCTCTCTCTCTCTCTCTCTCTCTCTCTCTCTCTCTTCTCTCTCTCTCGTCTCTCTCTCTCTCTCTCTCTCTCTCTCTCTCTCTCTCTCTCTCTCTCTCTCTCTCTCTCTTCTCTCTCTCTCTCTCCTCTCTCTCTCTCCTCTCTCTCTCTCTCTCTCTCTCTCTCTCTCTCTCTCTCTCTCTCTCTCTCTCGGCATAGTCACAGATAGGCATATAAGCTCCCCTTCTTGAGGAATTAGCTAACCATTTCCATAAGTGAACTCAATTACTGTCTGCTGTGTGCACAGGAACCTGGAGAGGACAGACAGCACTCCATTCCCTTCTGCATACTGAACATGACTAAAAAGAAATTAACTCGTATCCTACAGGTGTGAGAGCTCAGTAATGAACCAATCGCACCAAAAAAGCACTATAAAGAGATGGATAAATTTTTTTATCATACCAAAGCATGCCCACGCGTGCATACTAATGAGCGTGCAAGGAGTGTGGGGCTTTGAATTATATAACGTTTGTATGGTACAGTTGGTGAAAGTAACTGGCTTAGGTAACGATAATCTCTCAGAGATATACAGGGGGGATCTATATACCTGGTTTCTCTTAGTTATGCTGTAACGTTATAGGTTAGCTTAAATTGGGTAAGATTAATACAACATCTGTGATTAATTGCGTCAAGACAAATAGATTATCTATCCCAGTGGTAAAATCAGGGATTTATATTGGTAGTTTTATTTAAATCTAGTTAGGTTAGATTGATATATAACAATCAAGTATTAAGATTTGAACTGATTATTGCAAGAGTGAGGGAGGGGGGGGGGATTAAAGGAGTGGAAAGTGGAAGGGATTAACTTGACTTCATGCATTTATGTAACACAGTGAGAGAGAGAAAGACGAGATCTTTTAACAGTTGACAAAATCTGTTTGTCCAGATATTAGACAAAATGGGAGTGGGGTGGGATAGGGGAGGGTTTGGATGGGGGGGGGCGATAGCTAGGATGATTTAAAGTATGGTTGAAGCACTTGTAGGTATGCTTTGATGACGTCAGTATTCCAAGGTACTCAAGAAAAGAGTTGAATATATATCCTTGCGTTCGTCTTTATATTCAGTTGTACTCAAGTGTCTTCTGTACAAGTAGGACCTGTGCCGGGCAAAAATGAAGGTGTGAGAACAAGCGTTTGAGCTTAAGGATTGTACATCTATGATTATTGGGTAACCTAGAGAAAATATGTTAAAAGTTATGGACAGATATCCTGGAAAGGTCTTAAATTTATGGAGTTTTAGTGGTCAAGAATCTATGTTTTTAGTGTATGAACAGTCGTGAAGTTTTGTTTCTCTCCTCTGAGGTATCTTTGTCAGTGGTAGACTTTTAATATGTCATGTTACATGTATTTACGGTGGCCGCAATCCCCCTTGTAAGGGGATGGCCGAGTCAAAGCACAGATTCACCAGAAGCTAATACTCCTCGATGACACATCTCAGTTGTTTGGGGATAAAGGGCTGCCACAATCCCCCTTACCGCTCGGCGTGGGTCATCTGCAGAGTTAGTGGTTTAGGGAATTCTGCCGTGAGGCCCAACAGCTTGTAGCTGATTTATCCCCTCCGCTTCATTTCACAGCCCCCCCCCCCTTCCCAGTTTGTTACATGGAAACTTGGTATACTTATAATAGTAAATTTATAAAGTGTGAAGATTCGGTGCACGAGTATATAGGTTAAAAACCTATTAGAATTTTTACTTAGAGCTGTTTCGGATTTTGGGAATCATTTAGAAAGTTGCACAGAGCTGCTGAAAAAAATGTGTATGCAATTTAAAACTGCTTTTGAGTTTTCAAGAGCAAAAAATGATGTGTATAAATCTGCGATAGAAATTTTGGAATTTTAACTCTCATCCATTTCATTTTTGTTTTTCTGCTATGGACTATTATTTCAAACTTTTAAAATTTTCCTGAGTTTATGGGCTCAGGATCAACGCAGGTGACCATGGTGGCGGTTTCAAAATATACGATTTTGAAGATAAGTAAAAATATTATAGAGACGAGTTTTAGCCTTTAGCGTGGGCAATATTCAATAGTAATAATGTAATTTATATTTTCTAGCATCTTATAAGGGCCGTAACTAATACAAAAAAAAAATCATAAATAGTGTCTGTGATACTCGGCTATTCAGTGTGCTTGGTAGAAAAGAGCAATGCATATCAGTGTCAGTGTTAGGCCCGATTTATTAAACAGTGTAAACTCAGGATACCATATTATTAATTAGCTAGACACACAAATGGATTTCATAAAGGCATCTGACGCGGTTCTGGATATGGCAATACACAGAACCGCGTCAGATGCGTTTATGAAATCCATTTGTGTGTGTCTAGCTAAATAACAATATGGTATCCTAGGTTTACGCTGTTTATGAAATCGGGCCTTAGTCCCCATTCGAAAATTGGGGGTGAGGAGTATAATCACAGAAATATCTATATTCACATTTGCTATTACTCTTCGAAATGGCTCTTCATCTGACTGAACATCAAACGCCAATAGTTAGATCATTTGAACTTGATCAGTATAATCACAGAAGTATCAACATTTGCATCTATTAAGCGGGCTACACACGATCAAGTAAACTTGACAAGTATGCTTGATCAAGTATTTCATCAAGTATTGTGATATTTCCCTTCGCCTCCACACGGTCAGGTATGCTTGACAAGTCTTCAGTTGAAATCACAATGTCGAGTGCAGACGACGAAAAATAAATTAGAACTTTTCCCTAGCTCAGCAGTAGCAATACGATTTCCCTGAAGGAAAATAGTCACATAATCACACAGTTGGTGATGACAAGATTTAAATGACTCAAAGGGAGACCCTGGGGCCTAGAGGGTCATGTTAGTGGTCTGAAGAGGATAGCGCCTTTGGGCTAGTTCTAGCCAGTGATGTGCACTGTTGAGAGTAAACTAGCTCCGACATTGTCTCCCCCTGGCGAGTCTGGCCACAAATTATTTTGAGAGCTAGTTACAGGGCAATCTGAGAGGTTATCAGTCACTCTGTCTCACTGTCTAGTATGGTCTAGTCTATTTGTTATTTATTTTAACTCAGTTGTTCAGTTTATGTATTATTTGTATTACTTTCTAAACTTTATATTGTTTTGTTAACCATGTTGATTTCTCCATATAGATATTTTGATAATGACCCCAATGTTAAGACGAAACTTTAAAAATAAAATTGGATGAAAATGAAATGCATAAATGGCTTCTTCTACTCCACTACAATAGTATCTTAAAAAAAATTATTCATGTTTTCACATATGGTAATGTTCTTATTTGATTATTGTTGGTCCAAAATGAGACTGAGATTTGAATTAAATGCGAAAACGAAGCCACGAGCGAGATTGGGGGAAACTGTAATATGAACAGATTGGCATTCAGATAGAATGTGTTCATTCCTAGTATAGCAGATATAGCTGTAAGGTTTATTTCCCTTTTAGACCTTCTGGGGTGTAGTTGGTAGCGTCTTGGCACAGTATTTATATATCCTAGGTTCAAGTCCCGGTCGGGGTAAAAATAATTTATATATATATATATATATATATATATATATATATATATATATATATATATATATATATATATATATATATATATATATATATTTCTTCATAGCTCAGCTTATCAGTGCTTAGCTCATACAAAAGAGAACCTATTCTCTCTCTCTCTCTCTCTCTCTCTCTCTCTCTCTCTCTCTCTCTCTCTCTCTCTCTCTCTCTCTCTCTCTCTCTCTCTCTCTCTCTCTCTCTCTCTCTCGCAGATACTCGTACACACACGCGAACACACTACACCAAATAATTCATAATTAAGTTGCATTAAAACATATAGACATTATTACCAATAGACATAATTAACATTATCACAGCTTGAGATTGTAAAGATGCTGTTTCACTACTGCCCCATACATCTAATGTGTATTCACTTATATTGCTGAGCTGACAGAGGTTACCGAATTTCGGTCAACTTGGAGAGTTGATCAAGTCTTTGGTACACACGGTCCAGTTGACTTGAACAAGTCAAGACTTGACTTGACGACATGATTCAAATTCAATCATGCCTCAAGCGACTTGTCAAGTCTAATACTTGATCAAGTCTCACCATACAGACGGTCCAGTTTGCTTGAACAAGTCACTTGATCAAGCATACTTGTCAAGTTTACTTGATCGTGTGTAGCGACCTTAAAGGTCGAAAACTGTAAATAGCTCTATAACTGGTCGATGATCAAACGCCAATAGGTAGATCATTTGAACTATCAATCAACCATTTCAAATTGCGGATAGTTCAGTGATGAATATCCCAATCTGTGCTACTTAGTTTTGGAATTCAGATATGAATGGACATGTTGATTGAAATAGTTTGATCATGGTTCGTTATCTGGATGTCATGAATCGCTATTGTGATGTAGTTTTCAGTTTTCTATTGCCCAACCTCAAACCTGATATTTTTAATGAAAGCATATGTATGTAATAGCTTTAATCCCCCTGTAAAGGGGGTGGTCTAGTTAGAGCACACAACAGATCACCAGAAAGCCAATATACCCCATCTCACCACCATAACTCCACGGGAATAAATGGCCACAATGTTTCCCCCCATCACATATTTTGGGTCACCCACGGGGTATTTGGGAAAAGTTCTTCTACTGTGTTATCCAATAGCCATATTCTTCTCATAGTATCGTTTTTTGATAAGGGGAATGGGTAGTTATTAGTCTCCACTCGAATGACAGTGGACAGACAGGTTGGAGTTGGGG
>JAXCGZ010002092.1:80000-90000 GCA_037179515.1 Halocaridina rubra | reverse complement strand
CTATGACTTTCTGAAAGCATATGCTCATATATATTTTTTATTTGGCGCTATTCATCTTCGTCATAGAACTTGTGTTTTGTCGAGAGAGAGAGAGAGAGAGAGAGAGAGAGAGAGAGAGAGAGAGAGAGAGAGAGAGAGAGAGAGAGAGAGAGAGAGAGAGAGAGAGAGTCTGCCTTGTCTTTGCAAAACTTTTCAACGAATTGAATTGAATGTTTTTGAAATGAAGCTGTTGCCATCCTTTTCTTAATCAATTGCTAATCTAGCTTTTGATGTCATTCGTAGATCAATTTGTCTTTTCCCTCTGGTCTTGTCATATTAATTAATATATTTTATCACTGGAAGTTCTCTCCGTTTTAGAATAACAATCACCATGACATAACTTATATATATATATATATATATATATATATATATATATATATATATATATTATATATATACATATATTTGTTTATTTATTTATTTATTTTATTTTTTAGACCACTCAAGCTATTTTTTCCGTAGAGAATATTAGTAAATTATTATTTCCAAAATTTTATCAAATGACAGGCATCCCATTTCCATCTGTAAGATTTGTTCTACTGAAAATTAGACTTTTGTAAAGATGAGTAACCCCCAGAAACCCCATGCCTGGGTAAGTACCCCTTTGAATTGTTAGGTAAGGTTAGGTGAATATGAATAACCCTACAGCACCCTGTTTTTTTTTTTTTTTCCAAGAGTCCGAGCAGAAATTTTATTTTTGACCATTCTCAAGGTCACCCTTGGCGTAACATAGCTTTGAGAAGCCTAAAAAGTAGTTCAAAGAAGTTTCTCTTTACAAAAGACTCAATACCTAAACATTGTTTTGTACTTATGGCGTAAAAATTTTATTTTTGGCCATCCTCTACGTCATTCATGACGGTACAAAGCTTAGAGAAGCCAAAAAGGAAAAAAAAAGTGGCTCACACGTGTTGCTCCTCTTTAATTTTAGGCTCAGAGCAATGAGAAACTGTGAATGCGGAGCACGTGCAGTCTTACGAGGGATTCAAGACCAAAACATGGTCAGTTTGGCCAGGATGAGTCAGAGATTTCAGTTTTGAGGGTTTTACAAACTAGGGTGTTGTTGCTTTATATAGTCACTTTATATACCAGTTTTCACCTGGAGAGTTTTTTTAATTTCCCTTGGATTTTAAAAAGAGCATTTTATAACTACGAATCTGCTGCCGTTTGCACTTTTGTTTATAGGTTTTTCAGAATGAGATATCGCAAACTATAGTTTTGTTGGTTTTTACTGTTATTTTAAAATCAACATTTGTTCTTTTGTAGAGTTTTTATTTTATTTTATTTTTTTCATATAAAAACAACGTTTGATCACTATTAGTCTGCCGCAGGTTGTAGCTTTCTCGTGTCATATTTCCTGGGTGATGTTAAAACCCGATATATTTCATAATTTTGTATTATTGTTTTGCCTATTCACTCTCAATCCCACTGATATTTTAGGGAAGTTTTCTTATTCGAAAACATTCATTTTATCACTTTAGATTTTCTTTCGCTTTTCTTTTTCTCATTCATGCTTTTCTGAGCGACGAAGATGCTCTGAAATATTGCAGCGAGTTATTTTGAAGCTTTATTATAGTCACTTTCAAGACCGGTTTCTCTGGAAAGTGTTTTCAAGCTGCTTTGCATTTTGAAAACTTAATGTATCACTAATATTGTTGCTTGCTGGAGAGGCTCCGAGATTAGCAAAATTTTGTTGGTTTATATTGTCACTTTTAATGCCATTTATTTTTTAAACGTGACCTTATTTATTTTTTTCATAAAAAATTTCGCATTACTAAAATATGTCGTGTGTATTTTTTTTGCGAATATAACTTTCTTGGTGATGTAGAGGATCGATGCTGAGAGAAGGAGTCATAATCCTGTATACTTTTAAGACGTATGTAGGTTTGCTGTTTATGCGTCACTATTTAGCCCATTCGAATGGGGAGTGGAGAGGCAGGTTGGAGCATAGATATTAAGGCCGGATGACCTTCCTAGCGGCCCGCGGTGTGCTTGAGCACTTGTTTGTCCCTTCCTAAGTGCTTTGACCACTGAACTACCGTGGTTCTATCCTTTTATGATATGTATCGAGGGTAAATTCTGTTTACTTTGGGTGTATGATTGCTGATTACTAAATATTTTTACTCTAGATCAGCACATTAATGGTTGCATATCCTGTGCATGTTGCTGAATTATATTTAATCCATCCTTGGGGACCACTGTAGCGCAGTGGTTAGAGTACTCCACTCGGGAATAACAAACCCGTGATCGAAGCTACCGTGGGGCATTAGGAAGGTCATCCAACCTTCATTCCCAACTCCAATTTGTCTGTGTCGACCCCCAAAATCGGATATTTAAAAAGACAACATTAACATTTACCAGAGTTTTTTTTTTTTTCCAACATAAAAAGCAAACATTCAGTCGTTCCTTTTTACCTTAAAATAGCCTCACGTTCTTAGTTCTATCTTAGGCATCACTTTCATTGGAAGTTCGATAAAGAGAACGTTAAGAATTTACTTTTGTTGTTGTTTGTTTACTTAGAAAAGATATTCAAATTGAAATGTCTCTTTATACGTTCAAATAGCCTGTCGTCCTTGGTGCTGTCATCCAACTCTTGATCAATACATTTTGTCCTTGACGAAGAAAGGGAAGGTTTCATTGACGAATCGCATCCTATTCAACTGACTCCAATCCAAGATTAAAGTTCCACCAATCTTTCCTCTCGACGAACGACATTTTGATAGCTTGGCCGGCTGCCAGTGTTTATATATATATATATATATATATATATATATATATATATATATATATATATATATATATATATATATATATATATATATATATATATATTATGTAATCAATTCAGTTCGTAGTGAGTGCTAACAGAAGAATTTCTTTATATACTGTATGAAGTCGCTGATTTTGATATTTACAGTTTGAACATATCTTGATTTTGGCCAAAAAGATAAGAAACAAAGTTTCGAACCTCCTCAAAGCGTTGAATTGGGAACCACTTGAATGGGAGTCATTCCGCCTTTTATGTGGACACAGGTTGAAGCTGGGGGATTAAGGTTAAATGCCATTCCTAATGCTTTTGCGGTGAGATCAAACCCGCGGTAGTCAGGTTCATTACTTCCTGATTCACGTGATTTACCACTGAGCCACTGCGGCCCTCTGGCATCATTCCTCTTACTGGTCTAAATTGAGCCTCTATTTGTACAAGTATTACTTACCGCCGTAAGACAGTTAAGAGAGCCGTAATTGCTGCTATTAGGAAGGGTATGTCCCATTTACTTGGACATATCTTGTAGGATAAATGCTTCCAGCAGCGAGATATATAACTTTCAAGGAACGTATAGTTCACGTTTCGTTCTCGTGTGTGTATGTAGATATGCTTCCAACAGCAATACATATCTTTGAATGAGCACACATGGAATGAACGTGTTTCGTCCTCGTGCGGGTAATCACCTATTTGTGCTCACGGGAAAGAGCCCTAAGCTCTTAACTCCCCTTCTCCTGGTCGGTTCCATATTTGTCCTTGGTGATACTTATCATATTTGTCCTTAAAACTATGAAATGAGTTAGCATTAACTACCTTCTCGCTTGGCGAATCACAATCATCAACTACTCGTACACTAAAAAAGTACTTCCTTACATCCTGCAAAGAAGTTTTCTTACGAAGCTTCAAACTATAACCTCTAGTTCTAGTACCAGCCATATCAAAATATCGATCCTTAACCACTCTGTCAAAACCATGAAGGAATTTGAAAACCGTCACCGTATCTCCCCTAATTCTCCTAGTTTCAAGTAATTGTAAGTCTAATTCCCTCAGCCTCTCCTCATAACTGAGATTGCATATTTCTGGCACCAGTTTCGTGGACTTTTTCCAGCTTATTTATATGCTTTTTCAAGTATGGCTTCCAAAAGGGAGCTGCATTTTCAAGCTTTGGCTTCGTATAAGTGACAAATATTTCTGAACATATCCTTGTCCATTTGTCTGAATTCTGTGTGCGCGTGTGTGTGTATATATATATATATATATATATATATATATATATATATATATATATATATATATATATATATATATATATATATATATATATATGTAGTCGCCGTGGCTCAGTCGGTAGCGTCTCCGACTCTGAGGCGTCAGGTCGAGGGTTCGCGCCCCGTCACGGTCTGAGGTTAGCAAAGGCATGCACTCAGCGTAAGGATTACATCTGCCAAAACAAGTCCTTCGCAAGAAGGCAACCGTCCTAGCCCTTGGTTGATAAGGGAGTCCGTGACGTAAAACCGGAACCGGAACCATATATATATATATATATATATATATATATATATATATATATATATATATATATATATATATATATATATATATATATATATATTCCTTAAGCAGCAAAATATCTCTGACAAGGAACAAATACAGTATTCGTCCATGTGAGTGCACATGTAGGTATGCTGTAGAATTGCTTTAGACTTCTCATCTTCCTGAATGAGTAGTCAAGTTCATTCTCTTTAAGAACTTAGTGGTGCCTTATAAAAGTTCTTATATTCATTGACTCCATATCTAGCATCATTGTAAAATGCTTCCCTCTGGTTGTCTAGGTTTCATCTTCAAAGAACGACCCATCCCTTTTCTCTACTGCAGATGTTTCCCATGTGCTACCGTTTCCAAGTACTGCAATGCGATAGGGGTCCTTTGAGTTATTTTTGTACTCCTGAAGGCGAAGGAGTCGGAGATAAAGAAGCTATGCTCTTGAGAGCAAGGGGAGTGGGGCGTAAAGATTTTTTTCCGCTTGAGAAAGGGAGAGGGGAAAGATAGAAGTTACGCTGTTGAAAGCAAGGGGAGTAGAGGATTATTTTTATATTCCCGAAGGCAAGGAAGATTGGATTTGAAGAAGTATATATTGTTTAAGCATGGGGTTTTTACTGCTGAGAGTAAGGATGTTGAAAGTGAATTTATACTGTTAAGAGGAAATAGTTTATTCTCATATTGACAATGGGAGGTAGAGTAGAAACAAGTTTATACTAGTTGTTCCGGTTTTACGTCACGGACTCCCTTTTCTACCAAGGGCTAGGACGGTTGCCTTCTTGAGAAAGACTTGTTTTGGCAGATGTAATCGTTACCCTGAGTGCATGCCCTTGCTAACCTCAGACCGTGACGGGGCGCGAACCCTCGACCTGACGCCTCAAAGTCGCGGACGCTACCGTTTGAGCCACGGTGACTACTAAAGAAGTTGATACTAGTGAAGCAGAGAAACTAGAGGAAAAATATTAAGGACAAGATAAGAGTACAAAAGCTTTATACACCAGTGAGAAGGGGCAGTCGATGATAAACGAATAATGTTGAGGAAGGAAAGCAAAAGAAATATATGAATGGAGGGAGAGTATTAGACTTTTATGCTCCTGTGAGAATAGGAGTCCAGCATAAAGAAATTCATACTCCTTTGGGAAGTGATGTCGAGGTCAAAGAAAGTTTTCTACAGTGCCATCGTTAGCACGTGGTGTCTGTAAGTTTCTCCTGGAGTCTAAAGTCCCTCAGAATGCTCATTTTTGCCTCTAACGATGCCATTCAGAGTGGCACCTATGACCTCGGGTCGTCCCTTATTGATGCTGAAGAGTTCGTCTGGAATCTGAATGACAGTTTAGATGATATTTTTGGTATTCTCTCTCTCTCTCTCTCTCTCTCTCTCTCTCTCTCTCTCTCTCTCTCTCCTCTCTCTCTCTCTCTCTCTCTCTCCTCTCTCTCTCCTCTCTCTCTCTCTCTCTCTCTCTCTCTCTCTCTCCCTCTGAATAGTTTATATGGCTTTTGCCACTGTAAATGGCACCAGCCGCCTGTTGCGATACTGCAGCTGAAGGGTCTTTTGGACTTGACTAAGACTGTCCAGGCCAGTTCGATGATAGGTCTTCGTTCAGTTACGGTTCTTTTTCTCAGCTTTCATTAACACCGAATATTCTCGGATATTCGATTCACATTTATTATTCCTTCTCAACTGACAAGTCACAGCACTCCCCATCTGTTTCTCTTTACTTTGTTTTCTTCGTGCCCTGGCCCGATTAGGGCAGATTTTTTTTTGTTGGCCCGTCCTGGTGTCACAATCATAAAAAAATTCATTCTGATCTCTATCTTAGCCATAAGTTCCAAAATTAAATGCATTTACGTCTGTCATTGGTTTATTATTAGAGCCCTTGTCTAATTGTGTACTCATTTATCTTTCAAAGTTGAAATAGGCTACCAAGTGGTTCTGACGAACCTTGGGAGTTGAACTCTGGACCTCTTGGTTGGATTCCAAGTGCCATATTCTCTGAATCATCGAAGTTATTTAATAGATAAGATATTTGAATATTTATTGATTAATTCTACCAAGGGATGTAAGTCTTGTAAATAAGAATAAATTAGATAAAAAAATAGAAAAAAAACATGATTACAGGAAAAGAAAATTCGCCTCATTCCAGGAATAAGCACGTGATGTAAGTTTAGGTGCTTAATCTGTAATTGAAGCTAGGCCTGTTTAGGTAATGCACTTTTTAGGTAAAGTTAGATTAACCTAACCTTGCCTCAATCCCAGATTAAGCACCTAATGTTTATATCATTTGCCTATAATGGGAGTGATTAAATATTTTTCTATAATAGTTTTTGGTTCTTATCATGCTTATCTGGAAATAATATAGTAGATATAGCACCTGTCTCCCCCGGGAAGTCTTGAGTTCGAATACACACAAGTTGTAGGAATAAGCGATCTGCTATCACCAGTCACTTCAGTTGGACAGAAGAGTGCGCTATTAGATATGTGATATTCCTAGTTAAGTCTCCCCAAGTTAGCTAGGACGTGGTCATAGAATCACATGGGAATAAGAGGGCAAGGGTAATGGTGTTCCTTGTGCAGTAGGTTGTCCCTATCAACTCGCCAGACTCGTTGAGTATACCATTAGATGCATATAGCCATTGGTAGAACAGTATTCTCATGATCTCAAATTTGTTACTGTATTGGCAATTCTATGTTTGGATATACGCTCTGGTTTATGCTTCACAAATATGTTTGGGCTGGATGATTAAGGATGGATGCCCATCCTAACGCCACGTGATGGACTCGAACCCATGCTAGCCGTTTCCCGACTCGCATTCGCTACCCCTGAACTACCAGGCCCCATTTCTACTTTAGGATATCCGTGACATTCTTTCCATACTAAGAATTTCGCGACGCATTTCCTAATATATTTTTTCCTATTTTTTTTTTTTTTTTGCGGATATGTCATTTCCCTTCAGTCTTTAAATTTATGTTCTTATTCATATGAATAATATAACACATGGTGTATAGCAAATTCCTTAAGGGTGGGGGCAAGGATTTTTTAGCCATGTTCCCCTGCGTGTCGTAAAAGTCGACTACATATGGCTGAGCGAGGGTCTAAGATTCCCTTCCTTTGTATTTTCCTCCCACAAAGAGTTAAGTTTTTGCTTTGACTTAGCCAACCCTCTTATAAGAGGAATTTGACCTTTACATAGATAAATAGATAAACATAGCAGATATTTACACTATTTGTATAGAGTGAAAACTCACTTCACTGAATAATAAACTGTAATTTAATTGATACATTTGCTTACTAATATATTTAGTTATTGACTTAGTGTCTACGTATCATCAGATCTCTTGACATTACATTTCCATGATATTCCTCTTTAATCAATTTTCTCGGCATAATCATATCGTTGATATTTTTTCTTAGTGATATATTTTGTGTAATAGTTTGGTGTTGTATATCATTCCTTTTGTATCTCTCTTGCATCTATCAGTATCAGGATAATGATTACCTCAAATCGGAATATTTCGTGGATTCCTTTATGAAAACTTTCGGCTGTGAGCTCCCAGCACACATTCTCTGAGATATATATAAAAATTTTCACGGGCTCGGTGTTTCTTTCGAATATTTCCTTCACTTACCCTTAGGTGAAAATAAGCTATATACTTGGGCATGAGTCCTCTTTAAATCCTCCTCCTCCTCTTCCTCCTCCTCCCCTCAGACTGAGCTCTTTTATTTATGCATTCCTCTCCAAAAGATAAACCTCATGTGCACGTGGCCATGACACCCATTTAAATGCTTTCTGCCTTCTCCACTTCCTCCCTTCCAACTGAGAAGTCTTGAGATATTTATTTGCACTGCCATGAGGGTTAATCTTCAGACGTCTGTGCCACATTTGGGGTCCTCCCTCAGTCTTGCCTCCCACATAAGAGATTACCTACATCGTAACTCTGCATCATGTCCTTGGGGACTATTTTTGTTTCTTCACCTCGGTAATATACACAGAATATAGAGCTATAATGAAGTATAAAGAAATTTAATTGTTTTATTATTGTTGTAACTCAAAAGCATATTGTTGCCTTTTGATACTCAAAGTTTTTATAGATTAATAAAGCTTGCATGGTGATCGGATGATGTACGTTTTCCTATAGTTAATTGTACAGTACAGTGCATTAAAATGTCTCGGTATAGAACAAACAAGCTGTTGATGCACTCATGTTAACTAGACTCAAGATGATCCATCTATTAAGTATTGGTTCGTAGGAAACCAAATTTCTTTCATATCACAAACAGTATTTTTCACCATGGTTACAACAGTGAAGATAGGGGAGCGCCTGTTAGGCCGCTCTCACACCAGACACGTCGCACGTGGCATGCCACGTACTACGTGCCACTTTGGTGTGAAAGCGGCTTTACTCGTACGAAAAGTACATTGCTTAAGATTAATGACTGGGAATTGCAAGGCTGGGCTATCGTGACATGCTATTGTTTTTTAAAATACACCACTTTAGTACTCAAAAAGTCTATCGAAAAATAAAACTCGGAATATCATACTCCATTAAGAGAATATTTGTTTCATGGATAGCAAAGTTTCATATTTTATTTCCCTCTTCATAGGGAGAGGAAGGAGTATGTGGCTTTGTTTCGGTTTTACGTCACGAACTCCCTTTTCTACCAAGGGCTAGTATGTATAGGAGGGTATAGAGCTGTATACTGAAGATCCGCCTTGGTATGGCATTCAGAGGGGAAAGGGAGTGAGGGGTACGGCCCGACGGATTACTCAAAAGGGGGGGGGGGAGTATGAATGAGTATGTTCCTGAGTTCGTGAGATTACAGTTGGCACCCTCATCAGTTAGTTTGGGTTGCCCTCAGTGACTCTCTGTTGCGCTCTGTGCCACACCCTAGTTATTACTTGCGCCTTTTGCATTACCATTACTTTGTGCTGAAATAGATTAATACGCTGAGTATGAATGTCTACATCAAGGCAAATGACAGGTAACATTATCTGAAAGGATATCGTTTCAAAGGCGATCAAGTGTTTAATGTGAGGGGAAGTGCCAACCTAGAGCAGTGTATGTTTGTGCCTCGGATTCACAAAGTGAAAACGGTCGCTATAGGGTTGTGAGAAAATTAAGATTTTCAAAGTTAGTTTTAGTCAAGCAGTCGGCTTTCTAGATATCAGAGATCCGGTCTTGTAGATAAGATGTTGCCGGATTTTTTTATTGAATCAAATTGACAATGATATTAAGTGTAAATAAATGCTATTCTCTGTACATAGAAAATACATCTACTTTGAGATAAAAGTCAATATTCACTTTTATGTCTGCATCCGCTCTCGTAGATAAGAATCTGCCTAATTTATGTATCGGTTGTATATGGGCATTAATAGTTTGGTCAAAAAAAGTGTTACTTACGTTGCAGATATTGATATTTTTGATTATATATTCATGAGAGGGATTTTCTATAGTATTTTACTCGGCATAAATTTATAGTCAATGTATGGAATTTGATATCATGATATATATTTTTATTGGATGTGCAAAATCAATTTGGTTAAGGTTTAATTTCCAGTGTTATAATTATGTTCATGGTATTTTGAGAGTTTGAAAATAAACATTAAAAGTAAAAATTCTTGAAATATAACGCAAAGAAAAAAAATCGATTATCAGCT
>JAXCGZ010002092.1:35000-75000 GCA_037179515.1 Halocaridina rubra | reverse complement strand
TTGGCAAAGGGCATTTTAGTGTTTCCTTCAGTTTACACATATGGTATTGTAATGCTTTTGATTAAATTTTATATAATTTATTTATTTTGTCTCCTCTTAGGAGACTGCGGAAGCTCATTGGTAGAGCGCTTGAGTTGGAAAGCACCTGTTACGTGTTCAATGCTACTGCAGTATACTAGAAAGGACATGTAGCCTTAATCCCCAAGCTCCAACATTCTCCATCTCAAATGGGGACTAATTGTGACACATAACTAGTGCATAAAATAGTGCTTTACTTTATCCCCTATTTCAGAGTGGTCATGTTAGAGGAGCAACTGCGGGAAACGGAGTTAAGAAGTGAAGAACGGCAAGCCGAAGAACAACGAAGGAGTAAAGAACTAATTAACCGTATCGAACGGGAAAAACAATTAACTATAGAAAATTATTCTATTAAGTGAGTGACTTTGTTTATTTTATTTATTCAGGAAACTGATTAGGAAAGCACTGTTATATCTATTTTTTTTTTATATGTAAGGATTATATTTGCAAGCTATGCATATTGTTGCTGTATTTACAGTATTATATTTATTTGCTTATTGTTTAAAGTAGTTATTGTTTCAGTGGTATACTGTATAATGTGCTAAGCATATATAAGAAAAACTTGTATAAAATCTAATTTTCTTCCAGGCTCTCAAGTTTGGAAAAAGACAAGAATACTGTTGATGAAGATAGTAAACGTCTGAAAAGTCAGATGGAAAAGTTGCAAAAAGAGAAAGATGCTTTGGAAGACAGAGTTTCAGAGGCTGAATTTTCAGCATCAGCCCTTCACCAGGAAAATTCCAAGTTGGCAGAACTTTCAAGAAGAGAAAAAGAAGAAATGAAGGTGGAGAGAGAAAGAAGTGCTCAGGTACTAATGAAAATTTAAGTTTGATTTAGAAAAACCATCTTGAATAAATATTATTGTGTAGATCCACTGTATATATGCGTGTGTGTGTCAGTGCGTGCATGCGTGTTATAAGGAAATGCATTTCTGTCAGATTGAATGCATATATGCATCATGACCCTTCGTGTACAGATGTGCTTTTGTCTAGAAAATATAAGAATTTTTGCCTTGTATACTACCCTTTCTTAGCAAAAGCTATCAATATCTACGAGAAATTATATTTCATTGGTATTAGAAAGCTGCTTGTACTTCATGGAGACTTGGTTTACTACTTTACTTATACCAAGTTGTAGCTGAATTGTTTGTAACGTAGTTAAGTATTTCATAAAAAAAATTGCAATTCCATCATTTTTTTTAATGGCAATGATAAAGTCCCTCTCCTTGTTAATGCAGTTTTTATAGGAGACTAAATGGACTAAAAAAAATGAACAGGAGTTTTTGGCAATTTTTACTTCCTTGAATGCCTTAACTTTACCCAGGGTTATGATGGAGCCTTCCTTTCCTTATTATGTCAGTGGATCCCATGCTACCTTCATCAAGATAGAAAAAATCAAGCTAAAATTTTTTCTTTACAAATATATATTGTACTTAATAGTAAAATTGTCATCATAATATATTTGCAGAAGTAAGTGTATTTTTTTGGTGATACGTACATGAAACATTTGCAATTTGTATGTGTTACAGGTGATAGAGGAGCTGCGTTGTGAAATAGAGAGGTTGAGAACTGCTGAAGAAAATGCTAGGAAGCGCTCTCCAAGCATTGATCCACAGACAGCACAGTCAGCTGAACTACAGGCAACTGTGAAGCAGCTGAGAGAGGAAAATAAGAGTAAGTAGTTGAATTCCGAATGCATTTATTGTAAAGAATTCCCAAAAATCTTTAGCTAAATCAATGGTGTACTTAGTAGTCTTACTCGTACTGATTGAGACAGTGGTAGTGCTTTAGTTAGAGCTCGAATTGGAAACAAATATGGCGTGTTGGTAGGAAGAGTATCCAACCTCAATTCTCCAGCTCAAACCTGTCTGTGTCCATTTTCGTTCAAATGTGGATTAACAGAGACACATAAAACAACTAGCAACAACTGATTCAGCTACGGGTGTAACAAGCAAACTATTCAAAATCGGAGTGTATTTTAAAGCTTTACTGTTCATCAAGTAAATAAGAGAGATCATTATAAAGGGGTTCCCGTTTTACGTCGTTCCGAGGTAAATCGTTCTGCCATTACGTCAGAGGCCAATAAATTATTAATTAATCAATTTTTCGACCTACCTGGCTTCCCAGTAAATTCAAACTGCGTGCACAGATCAGTTCGTGAGCCTGGCAGACGAATACACATGTAGCAGCAATGTTCTATACATATATATCAAGTTAATGGCTTTATTTATTTATGTATATGGTTATTTAAAGGAATTTAATTTATTTACAAAATTACCAAATACATAGCCGTTACTGCGATCTTTATGCAAAAAAGTTTGTTGAGGTTGACAAAAGAGTAGTCACGCTGCTTTGTTGTACTGTATACATATATACTGTATCAAATTAATGGTTTTATTTATTCATTTGTTTATGTGTTTGGTTATTTGAAGGACATAGACTCAATTTATTTACAAAATTACCAAATACATAGCCATAAATACGATCTTTATTTGAAATAATTTACTGAGGTTGGCAGGAGAATAGTCACACAGTATTGTTGTATACGTATACACACAGCTCGCTTTTTACACGTGTTTAAAATACTCGAAATTGGAAGAACGCCCCCAAAAATAATAGTAAAAGAATGCGAAATACACGAATAACGCCTGTACAAAAAATTCGAAAAAAAATTTCATTTTAGTAAATAAGCAACTGCCTCAGAGGCACTTTCCCACCTTGCTGCCATGTGCATATGTTTACATGGGAATTAAGGGGACACCCTGGGTTTATCTAACTATAAACAGCAAATATTGCCCTTTTATGTAAGTATTCATAGTAAAATAATGTCATAAATGACGATGTTTTGATATCCTTTCGATAATCAGCGTTTCTGTACGATAACTTCGTCACTAGGGATGGAAGTAAGTGTTGGAGAATGGTACGAGGTGTTGTGGTGAGCTCATCTGCTTTAGTCATTCAAGTGAAATGTATCTATGCCCATTATCATTGTTTCTTATGGAAAATGACTCGTTACATTACGCGATTTTTACATTACATGTCACTTCTGAGAACCTATCTTCACGTTATTCCAAGAACTGGGTGTATACTGTATCAAGGTAATTGTTTTATTTATTTATTTGTTTATGTATATGGTTATTTGAAGGTATTAGACTTAGTTTATTTACAAAATTACCTTACATAGAACCGTGAATACAATCTTTATGCGAAAAAGTTTGTTGAAGTTGGCAGAAGAATAATCACACGGCAGTGTTGTATGCGTATTAATGGTTTTATTTATATATTTAATTATGTATTTGGTTATTTGAAGGAATTAGATTTAATTTGTATACAAGATTACCAATTATAAATTTTGGAGAAATGAAGAAACCAAAAGGACAGCACAATATGAAGAATAAGAACGCATTTTTAAGAGAAGCGCTGTTGTAAAAGCTTTGTTTCTCAACCTCTCGTCCGCCATATTATTTATTGTGCTCATTCGCTGAGGATACCTAGTTTCAACATTAATATATAATAAGTGCTCTGGCTGGATGACTAGCATTGACAGCGCATCCCAGTGAGCCTCCTGTTAATTCAGGAGAGAACAAATAGATTGTTTAATGCCGTGAATATGGGAAAGAGGGGAAGAAGAAGCGACGCTCACATGTTCTTGTGCTCATTCGCTAGTGTTAAGCCGTTCGACCCAAGTTGGATATGGGGACTGAAGTTATCCAGATCTTGCCAACCTGAGCAGTAAAGGTAAGCAATACTGCATAGTGTAGTTTTACTATTTTTATGGCTTAGATTAAAAACTTGGATTATTCCTCTATGTTTTAGATTACAGTATTTATTGTTAGCATTGGTAAGGGATCCATGTTCGAACTTAGGTGTTTTTTGACTTCCATCGAAATTCGGTTTGAGTCAGCTGTCAGGACTGGGACCATGACATAAAACGGGAATCCCCTGTATATAAATTACACTTTGTATTATCACCTTCTTTTAGTAATTTATGCAAAATCCTTTTTGGCAATCAGAAGTGGATAGAATGAAGCCACTAATAATACAATATTTTATACAGGTAATTACTATTTAAGATTAAAATTCTACTCTCCTCTCATGGTATTCTTGCTATTTTGTGTGTTACTGTTAATACCCATTCAATTTAGGGTGGTCACAAACAGGTTGGAACTGAAGAGTTAAGGCTACCACAGCCCCTACCCTTTATTCATGTTATTGGTTTCTGATTCTAGTTTCGTAACCTGGTTCTAATAGCCTTATTTCCCTAAATTTGCTTCATATAGTTTACATGAGATAGATCAACTGAAGAATAGCCTTAAATGCTATAAAGTGCAATTATATAGACCAAAAATGCATTTGGTGACAAAAATAAATTCATATTTAAATGTGTCCCAAATATTATATTCACTCCTGTGGCAAATAAGAAAATGCTTTCTTCATGACAAGTATAAATTTTTAGATATAAAATGCAATTGCAACGTCACTGCTAAAGCATAGAGTGTATTGCTATATATTTTGTATGATTTTTCTCCATTACTTTGTAGGCGTATACTGTAATGTTAAAGTGTACATCTCACCCTTCTTAATTTTTAAGTGCTTTTTTATTGGTTTATCATAGTCTTTATGTTAGTGAGTTTAGCATTTGATGTAAATTCTAATTTGTAAGTCTCAAGTTTGCTGTAAATTTTAGTTTGCCTTGTTTAGCTTTGTCCCATTCCCAAGAACAGTACTTAAATATAATACTGTATTGGGTTATATCTGGAAAATGAAAGACAAGCATCGTAGAGTTCGTTTATTGGGGAAATCACGCAGTGACCTATGCTACAGTGGGGGTATGTGCCTATCCTGGACGAACTCTTACAACTAACTGCTTTCAGATCCTACTGCTTGCCTCTTATAACTACATGATGGCAGGAGGCGTGCCGACTTGTAATGGCTATTATTAGCATTGCAATGTAGCTTAAATTAGTACTGTATTATGCACGTGTATCAAAATTATCTACTTATAAGAAGACAGCACAGGTTAAGAAAAGTAGCAAGTTGATTTTCGTCAATAACTTGAGTTTATAGATATTCTCTAATTAGTCTTTTGAACTTATTGTTATAATGAGTTGCCTTGATGCTGTATATACAAACTTTTCTGTTGTATTTTCTATCAGTTGTAATGGAGTCTACTGCCTTCAGAGTCTTGCAGTGCTTAGGTGTCTTTGTGAGTAACCATTGATAGTGGTTATGCTTGGTGCATAATAAAAATAAATGTATTTGCCTGTTAACATATTGAAAGATTGAAAAGAGAACAGAGAAAATAGAGATTCTTAGATAGAAACTTATTATGTATGTATTTATCTTCACAGAGCTGTTGACTTATCATTTCTTAAAACTGTTTACTGTGCTTTACTGAAGCTTTAATATACATTTTTCACACTGAAGTTAATTAACTCCTAAACAAATTTATTTGTGCTGTATTTGTAACTTGTTCTTTGTACTCTAGCTTTTTACCTTAAATAGTTCTTATACGTTAGTCACATGCAATTGGATACATACATACACAATGGCTGCAACTCCCTTGTAAGAGGGGTGATTGCACGCACACATTCAGCAGAAGCTAATATACCTCGATCATTTCTGTTAGCTCCTTGGGGATGAAGTACTGCCACAATTCCCCCCCCCCAACACCCTGCATGGAGCATCCATAGGGTAAGTTGGCAAGAATTTTTCTTCCTTGAGGCCTGTCAGCCGCAGCTGGTATGTGCTATGACCGTGTATAATATTTTCTTTTTCAGGTTTGGTAGACCAAGTAGAAGACCTCCAAGCCCAGCTGCTTCATTCTCGACTGGAGGAAGGTCGTGTGCTCGTAACTGCGACGAATAACAATTCCCTGGCAGCTGAATTTGAAGCCATGAGCAGTGAGGAGGTGAGTTTCTCTTTGCGTTTCTGTATATCGCAAAAACTTTACAGTTTATTAACATCTTAGTAATTTTGTATGTTACAGAAACTTTACTTTTTATTAGATGTAATGGTTCCATTAATATGTATATTTTATTTGGCAAAAGTGTTGCAGTTTTACCCGACTTTAGTTTTGCCTTTTTGTTGTTTATTGTAATCAGAAGCTCTATGCTGTTCATGAATGTCAGATTTTTTATATTATTGTCTGTTTAGTGAATGTGTTGCAAGATATGCTCAAAATATATATCCTTATATTTTTAATTACAACACACAATCTTCATTTTTTCAAGAAATTTGATATTTAAAAATGAACAGGAAACTTAGCTGTTCAGGATAGAATAATAAGATTTTTTTTTAGGATAGTTTTATATTGGTATAATGCTGGTTTTTATAATGATTAACGAGATAAAAAACTTGATAACCATTAGCAATTCTAGTGGAGTGTGTACATTACGTTACTGCTAAGCTTGCTAATATTTTAACTTAACACGTAAGCTCGTGGGTTAGAGGTAACCAATAGATTTGAAAAATTTATTAGTAAATGTATACATACTTATAGAATGGTTACAATCCCCCTTGTAAAGGGGGTGGCCAAGTCGAAGCACACGATCTCACCTGAAGCTCATAATTGAAAATAGGTTGTATTTGAATGTAGAACTGGCACTTAAGGTATCCATTTTCCATTCTTTTAAGGTAGTCTTTTACTTACCGGAATAAAGTATGGGATCGCTGTCTAATGTCTGTGATGTATTTATAGATGTTCTTCAGTACAGAACAATTCAAGTTGATTTTTCAGGTGGTTTTGATTTGTGTTTAGGTGCGTGTGTTCTTACTATAATTTTTTCTAATGGTTAGGTGGCTCTGAATCATTTTTCAAAAAAAAAATAGAGAATTATAAGCTAGGATTACTTGGCATATTTATAAAAGCCATAATGGTCAAAGTAAATTATTTGAGAAAATAGGTATTATTTGTTGACTCTAAAAACAACTATGTGTCGTAGTGTCATGTGTACAGATTTGTTTGTTGTTTTATGTGTCACTGTTACCCCATTCGAATGGCGGTAGACACAGACAGGTTGGAGCTGGGAAATTAAAGATAGACGTCCATCTTAACTGCCCAGAGTGGGATCGAACATGGGTTTGTCATTACCCGAATCTAACTCTTTAACCACTGAGCAACTACAGCCCCAAAAGGGTAATGTATGTCCTTGGGATATGCTGTGCACATGGTGTATAATATATATATATATATATATATATATATATATGAATGATATACTGTATAAAGAAATATTTCCTGTCAGAGAAGATCTGTAGAAAATAACTTTATCTAGATTAAGGTCTTGCTTACAGTGTGCTCTCTGAATAATAAATGGAAAAGTGAAGGAGGGAATTATTATCTCTATCAGAACCGAGCTTGTGATGATACTGTTACACATCTATTGATCTTGCCGAAGGAACAGAAACTACCACTTGAGGGATGCCATCTCAAGTGGTGCTGTTCCAGAGCTGCACAAGCTATCTGGGAAATCGAACTTTGAACCTCAGAGAATATAGTGATCAAGTTATGGAATAGATTCAGTAAACGCACTTTAGCCTGATCTTGTATTATCTGCTCATTCAAAATACTTTATAAATGAAATATAAGTAACAAAGATAATTTAAGAAATTGATGAAATTTGCTGTCTGGTCTTAACAGCTGACATAATTAACAGTATTGTACTTACCATAAGGGTGAGTAATTTATCAGAGCTCTTTAAGCACTCACATCATTGTAAATATTGAGTATAGTATATTTTAGATATAGTTAACTTCATATGGGGAAAAAACTCTGTAAGCACTCTTCCCGGGAGATGACAGACCCACGACCAAGTCCGCTTCTAGGCGTTAGGAAGGGCATCCAGCCCTAATTCCTTTGCTACAATCTAAGAACACCCCCATAATGGGGATCAATAGTGACACATAAAATGTAAAAAAAACTGCAGTTATTTTGAGTAGTTATTATTTGTAAATGCTGTTGAATAGTTTATGGGCGAAATAGACGGCATTATTTCATAAAACTAATACAACTCTATGAACACAGTTTGGTCTATATAGACCAAATTAAGAGTTTTACCGCTTTCACTAATTTTATCTTTGTAAAAAGTTTAATAATGTTAGAAAATGTTCGAAAGTGGTTAATTGCATTCCGATTTAATTCTTTTATCATAGTTTTACCTCCAAAATGATTTTTAGTTACTCTGTAAAAGGCAAGTTCCAAAAGTTTTCCTCTGTCGAAATGATATTTGGTTACTCTGTAAAAGGCAAGTTCCAAAAGCTCAAAAACTTTCCTCTTGTCAAATGTTGTCTTAAATGCTGCTTAGCTGCAAACCATTTATTTAATATCAGTATCACTTAACAATGTTTTGCCTTTTGTTAAAAAGAAAAAAAAATTAAAATCTTAATGTGTTGTCTCATTATTATCAATTTTTTGAGATGAAAATATTCTAATGAGTCAGCAAGACTATACGGTTGTGATTCTTAGATATCATTATTCCCACACTACTGCTGTAGATTTCTTTTAGTTCTATGCTGAGCTCTCTATATATATATATGCTATGTATTTCCAGTTGAATATACTTCAGATTCTTACTATTTTTAGTTAAATATACTTTTAACTCTTATTTCTACTGGACTATTAAGAAGCCTTTAGTAAAAGCACAATGATTTGAAGCACATTTCTGTTTTTTCTCATAGGGTGCACTCTATGGCAGTGACTCAGTCGAGAAGGTATTGTAATGTCTTAAATGACCTGGCATGATTTCTCTCCTAATGTTATAGTGCCTTGATTGTCTCCTTAGACAGTCATTCTCTCATAGCTGATTGCATTTCTTTCATGCATTTCTAAAGCTGATGCTCTTCCTGTCTTTTATTCTATGCATGGTTTGTCTTACTGCGTGTACAGTTTTGCTTACATACTATACATACTAGAATGCAGCATAAGTGATAAGCATTTATGCAGCAAGCTTGATCGGATTATTTTTGTGTGTCCATAAAAGAACCCCAGGAATATAGTATTTTTATAATTTTTACTTTAAACAGTGAGTATCCTTTATGTAATGAATATGATTAGATTGATCAGTATAAGATGAGAATGACCATTATCTTATATAGAAGTATAACGCATATGCTGAAGTCGTGATTTGTTCCAGTCTCACATATGATAGTTATTTCATGCATGGTCTGATATTATTATGTAAAACTAACACTAATGATTAAGTTTATTTGGGAACTTCGTTTATGTTAATTAAGTTGTACTGTTTTATGTATTATGTAGTAATTATACTCTTTTCAGTTCATAATTATGCACAAGACGGTATTTCTGTACCTGGACTCTATAATATCCTTAAAGAAGAAAGTTATGTAATGGGAAAAAATAATTATAGAAATTTTTAAATAACTATTTAGTTCTTGAGTTTGTTTTTACCATTTCTTCCGTTCTTTGGGAGATGACTTGATAAGTGTCAAAAGTCCTTTGAGCACTGGTTTACTTAAAAATATTCCCTTGTCTTATTATAAATATAAGTACACTGATACGCATGACTGTGAACAGAAAAAATCTTATGGTGCAATTGATTTATTGTAATTCTAAGACATTTAGCAATAGATGAAATGATAGGATGTTGTGTTTCCCAAGAATTTCTTATGTTTGCTTATTGATAAGTATAATAGCAGTTTTTTCAGTATTAATTTTCTCTTAACATTTAAGAAATTCATTTTCGTTAAACAACATAGAAGTGTGTCAGTCATGGAATTACTGCAGGGTTTCTTATCATTAACCTAAAAGACTGTTCATTTTACCATCCAGATTATTATAAATTTAAGTTGTAGCGCATCTATTTAGTACTGTAGTTAGGTGTAGTGTTACTAACTGCATTTCCAAAGTTTAGTTTTGCCTTTTATATGTCAATATTAATCCCCATTTGAATGAAGGGTATACACAGACAGGGTGGATCTCGGAAATTAAGGCTGGATGCCCTTCTTGTCTGCTATTCATAGTTACCCTACTTTAATTACCATCTTAGTTATCAGAGTACTGCTTGCATTCATATTTCAATAGTAACTGAAGAGAGAAATAAAATTGAGTGCATATCATCTAGTTACTGTTGAATCGTCTCGCAAAATGGAATAGCTCTTTTAATTCTTGCTTTGATATATATTGCCCGATAAAACTCCCTGTGGTAGCATTAATTATTATTGAAGTTATTTAGGTGCTACGCTTAAAAGAGTATTGCTTTGCCTGCATGAAAATTTAATATATATTAATCTTTATCGGTATAAAAAAGCCATAGTCCACCATATATAGGGGAAGTGGCTAACCATAGCACATAACTTTTATCTGGGAAAAAAAGGAGAGGATGCACAGTCCCCTCGCTCCGCCCCATTTAGTCGACATTTATGACCCGCAGGGGAACATGAAGGAGGTGTTCTAGCCCCCCTCAGGGAGACTATTTTTCTCGTATTTTATTGAAATTTTTTATTCAAGTAAGATTCCCCATCTCGTTGTATTATCAGGGTAACCATAATTAACAAGAGACATCAGGCTGTTGAGCTACAGCATATCTTGTCCATCCTCGCTTCATCTGCTAGATAGAGATAGTCAAAACTATTCTTATTACTTCTATTTAGATAGTGTTTTGTATAATATTCATTTGAATTGTTACAAGAAAAATAATTTCGGGAGGATAGGAGATTGCAAGCCCATTGTTCCTCTATCCATATTAGTAACTTCTTACTGCATGCAGGGAATACAAATGTGGAGATTTTTTTCCACATTACCATTATGCAGATTGTAGCACTGAGCCATTATATGAAGATGGAATCATTATATTGGTAAGCTCATGCTGGTGATGGTAGGGAACATGAGAGATTACATGACTGAATGAGACAGAAGGACATTATTATTATTATTATTATTATTATTTTTATTATTATTATTATTAGTGAGGACTGCTATAAGGTGGTGGTAGAATGCTCAATTTGGGAGGTGATTGACCTATGTTCGAGCCCATGGCATGGGAATAGGAAGGGGCATCCAACTAAATTTCCCAGAGTCAATCCGTCTGTGTCCATCCCAAATGTGGACTAATAGGGACACATAAAAAGTAAAAAAAAAATAGCTACAGCAAGGGATGCAACTAAGTTAGGAAAAGGGAAAAGATAAGAGAGAAAGTAAAATTGCATAGAATTATGTATGATTTGATAGAAATATCGTGTTCAGCTTGTGTGTCACCTTTGTAAGGTTATTTATCTTCAACTTGGCAAAAATACCCAAATTTAGGAAAGAAAAGAAAAATCTCGTTGTTCATTATTTGGTATAAAAAAAGTGTTCAGTTAGTGTGACACCTTTGTAATTTTATGTATCTACAAAATAACATCATTGTTTAGTTAATTTAATGCATGTTAATTGTTACGTTGATAATCTTTTATTTAATTAACTTGCATGGAATGTTTGTCTTTAATAGATTGTATGAAACTTCTGTTCTTGTAGAGAAGAGTAACCCTAAGGTTACTTTGTAACCT
Organism: Halocaridina rubra; assembly: GCA_037179515.1. NCBI lineage: Eukaryota > Metazoa > Arthropoda > Malacostraca > Decapoda > Atyidae > Halocaridina > Halocaridina rubra. The sequence continues at coordinate 63,418 of JAXCGZ010002092.1, read as the reverse complement.
AACCTAATATAAATTAACCATCTTTACAAGGTAGTTCTGGGTAGTATTCATTTTGCAAGTTAGTTCTTAGGGTTATTCATATTACAAGTTAATTTACGGGGTTATATAGCTTTACATCGATTCTAGGGGTTGCTTATCTTTACAAGATCTGAGCCTTCCTACCATAAGGTACTTCATATACTGTAATATACACCGAAATTACCCCAGTCTTTAAAATACTTATGAATATTTATTTTTTCACAGCTCAAGAAATCCTTAAAAGATGCTCAAGAGGCCAATCAGCACCTTCGTGCATACATCGACGGAATCCTTCTTAATATAGTTGAGAATTATCCTCAATTACTAGAGGTTAAACAGAAATAATGATATTGCATTCATAAGTTTTATTGTGCTAGAATCACATGCATATGTTGTAATGCCAGTGAAATTCATTTTAATACCGTTGAGAATTATCCACAATTGGAAGAGGTTAATCGTATAAAAGTAACGTTTTTTAAATTTTATTTGCTAGAATCGTATTCAGATACTGTGGTATTGTTATGAAGCAAATGGTAAGCATTTAATATATGAAATTGGTGGATAGCTAATTTCTGATAAATACTCATTATAAAATGAGACTTCTTTACCCAGTTATTGTTAATCGTTTCTTGTATATGATTTTACATTTTATAAAGTAACTGTTTATATACACATAAATGACTGCCATGACTAGTAAGGGGGTGACCGAGTCAAAGCACTCAGATTTCAATATCCCTTAATATACTTTTGAAATATTCAGATGTTTTGTAACTTTCCTTTAGCAATATTATTACATGCTTATGAAATTCATGTTATTGGGTTAAAAACTTATATTTTAGATTTATGTTACAACGGCCAAATACAGTTGTAATTATCTAACCAATAGTGGATGTAGCGAGTTAACAAGGCTCATTAAAGTCAAGCATGGTTCAATATATATATATATATATATATATATATATATATATATATATATATATATATATATATATATATATATATATATATATATATATATATATATATATATATATATATATATATATATATATATATATATATATATATATATATATATATATATATATATATATATATATATATATATATATATATATATATATATATATATATATATATATATATATATATATATTATATATATATATTAAATTTATTTTTAAGAATACATTTCCCTTTACATCTGACGAAATGAATGCATAGATATCTTGCTAGGTCTGGAAATCATGACAAGTGAAATTAGCACACGAAAAAAGGATAATTAATATCGTTACGCACTGAAAACATGAAAAGAAGTATTATAGTAATATCAATGAGAAATTTTCAGTATGGACTTGCCTATCCTGTACATTCAAAATCTGAACCATGATGTGCAGTGTGCATATATGTTGATTAAATTTACTTCCTATATGTTGGTTATGAGATTTCCAATATCATACATTGTTGGATGAGATTATTATTTTTGACCTATGGAAAGTAACTTCATTTTGTATGCACATTTGAAGAGCCACTGAAAAGATTAACTCTATACTTTGATTCATGCTTGTCAAGCAAAGTAATGTCTTCATGGATCATGACACTAGTGTCATCAATTATGTCTGTAGTTGAAAATATTTAAGCTTGTTAGCGGTTTGACATGAAGATATATGTTTAATTGAATTTCGTTCTTGGAAATATTTTATTTATGAAATTAAGAGCAACCTATTCTTGTGAATTACATATTAGGTCTTTTTAATTTTACTGTGTGTAATTTTATCTGTGGAATCGTAGGTTTATGACAAAAGCTTAAAATCAGTATATTAATATTTTAGCTATTGTAGAATGCATTATATATATCGTTTCCACATCACTGGTATTCTACCCTGTCTCACAATTGTAAAAGATCCGTTTTGCTCATTTATTTTGACTAAAATGTGTAGTTTATTGTACTTAACTTTGATTTTTCTTTGTTTATTGTAAAAGGTGATGTTTTCATAAACGTTTAAAAGTTTCATCATTTATTAGCAATTGTTTTAGACCTAATAATTGGGACATATTAGAATATAAGCATGTGGGTTTAAATTTAGAATAATTAGGTCAAAATATGTAATTCTAGACCAAAGAAGCTGTTATGTTATAATTTTGTTTTTGCATATTCAAGTGATACATTTATTATTAGCTGAATATCATTTGAACAGAATATTAGTGGAAATGTCTAACGACATTAACAACAGAGCAATGACAACAATATTGAAAGACAAATTTCCAGATTTTTTTTATACACCTGGTGAATAAAATATGAAATTATTCACAGACTCTTTAACTGATATTGTACATAAGACTTGTGTCTGTTAACATTTTGTAAGCATTTTCCTATTGATGTAGAGAACTTTCATTTATTGTTATTTTTTATTTCGTTTGGTTTTGTAAAAGTTAGTATTTTCAACTATGAAATGAAAACGTTCATAAAACTGAAAGTGCAAAAATTTCATTCAAAATGTACACTATTGTGCTTAATGATATATAGCATTGGCAAACTTTGAAGATTACTTTTATCAATACCGTCATTTTGAGGATGAATGAAAAACCGGAAACAATGGAGTACCTTAGAGCTTTGGAGTATAATCATCTACTCTTATTCTCTGTGAAGATGAGTAGATAAATATACTTGTAACTGTTAATATACTCTGTTATTAACTGTTTTCCCTTCCTAGTCAAAATTATCTTAAATACAATGTTCACGCACTTCTCGTGAAAGATTCATGTGTCAATACCTGTTCACTCACACTAGAAAAATCTTCGAAGTTGTAAGTTATGTAACCTTTTGATTCTATGCTATCGTACTAGACAATACATTATTAAAGTTCTGTACATGACTCCTGGTCACCATCATTTAGAATAATCGTTTCTTGAACTGAAAGTATTACGGGAATATAGTTTTTAGTAGCTCAGCAGTGTACTAATTCTTCTTATAAATATCATATTTGAACTATATATTAAAGACGACACCTGTAAAGGTATCCATTTTCTCTGTAGGGTACCGGTTTGGGAGTAAAGACAGTTCATCCACTTTTGAAATTTTAGAAGTATCATTTGCTTTGACTGTTGGTAGCATTTGACTTTACTCCTCACTTGAAAATAAACTTTCACTTAATAGTAGATTTCATTGTCAAAAGTGGTCACTCTTGTTCTTTATAATATAGATCACCTCTTATTAGTAACTGACTAAATAATGTTTATACTCGTAGGACTTATATGAAAAATATAAATTCTCTTGCACATTTGAATGACGAGAGAGTTTCCCGTGTAGATATAAATATGTAATTGCATACGATTGAAAATTATTCTTAATTCCTGTATCGAAAAATGTTACCTAACCATCTTGGAAACACAGCAGAGGAAAATGATCTGAATAAGTAATATTAAAAAATTGCATTGATTTTAAGTAATTTTATGGGTTATTGTTTGAAATTAAGTGTTATTTTTGAGCGAAGATTTTGAAAATATATGTACATATAAATATACTATATACTTATGTTGTGTATAACATTTTATTAATCTGTGATAGCATCAACTTCTTGCACAAATTTTTTAATCCATTCTGTGCTTGAAGTTTCACTTTTAATATATTTTGCAGTGACAAACCTCACTTTGCTAAAATGTGTTTTTTTCATGTCTGTTGGATTTTGTAACATTTAGTTGTCAGATTAGGCTTGTAGACAATATTTTGTGTGGAACCGTCCAGTTTACTTTCGTATTTATTATTCTTTAACGTTTTTCAAACTGCGCAAGTTAATCTTGATAGAATAGTGGGATTTTGTTGAGATGAGTAACTTCAGGGTGCACTAGGGTTATTCATATTTACTAGGCAAGTTACCCAACCTAATCAAACCATTACGGGGTTATTTAGATTCTGGCATTACTCATCTTTACAAGACTCGAATAGTGTATATGTTCCTGATTGGGCACACCTGTATATAATGTATATAGTTATTGTGTTAATTACAGTGTAACCCCTATAAAAAAGAGAAAGAGAGTGAAAGACTGGTGTGATATCCATGTAGGTGTAAGACTCATTCTTGAACGTATGGAAATTGTGATGGAGGAATAAATTTATTTTGTTGACAGTGTAGATTTATTTTATCCTTACTTCTTACACCAGATACTTTCTAAAATGGGAAAAGGTAAAATTTTTACTGATATTGACCAAATATTTTGCTAATATTTCGTACAGGATTTCATTCAAAGCTATGAAACTATTTCAATGACCAAGCTGGTAGGGCTGTTTTTAGAGTGCTCTACTCATGAAGTGACAAACCCGTGTTTGAACTTATCAAAAGGCATTAGGAAGGAGCATCCAACCTCAATTCTCCAGTTCCAACATGTGTCAACACCCATTCGAATAGAAATTGATAGTAACTCAACGACAAACAACAATAATCAGTGACATGGTGGTGCAGTGGTAGAGCCTGGGACTGGTGATATACTGGCCCGGGGTTGGGTTAGTTTTCACTCCTGTCAGTACAGATGAAAATGGTTATTTCCTATAGGTCTTGGATTATGCAGCCACTGTCTGGAGATTACTGGGTCCCTGTAACTGGAGAGGGGACTTGGACCTTGGCTATATGGTAAGTACAATAGCCGGGCTCTGTGTCACTGTCCCTTCCTCTGTCATTCATTAGTGACCTTGAACTTTAACAATTCAGCTTCTTCACCAGCTGAGAAAAAATTGGTCCTGAAAAATGAGGCCTGCAAAATCTTTCCCATTTACAGAGACAGATTAAATAATTGAAGGGTCAGTGCTGAAATGCATTTTAGACATTCATATGGAACATTTTGCAGTTTGTACAAGTAGGATTGTTGCTCAAGAAAGCAACTGTGTCCAGTCAGTATCTACTCCAATTGTATGTAGCCTGTGATTTCTGTTGAGTGGAATTTTCTCATGTGAGCTGCTGTTTTGGTATCCTATGCTGACAAGGATAGAGCAGGACATATTGCTCATTCAAGTATACTCACACTACTTACGAGTACTGTATATCCTAAGTAATAAAAAGAAAAGAAACTTCACAGAGAAAAATGTATTTAGCACTCACTTTGTTATTATAATTAGTGATTATAAAGTTTTAAAAACTTAAATGAGGTACCAGTATGTAAGTTTACTCTGCCTTTGCAACATGCATGGTTTAAAATATGGAATTCTTTCTCCTCCATGATCAACAACAGTATGATTGAATTTTCTTTTTAATCATCTAAGAACACCCAAGCTAAATATGCAAAGAAAAGTAAAATTGTAATATTAGATCAGTCGTTAAAGAACATATATATGACCACATGTTGATGCAATAAATTTGTTTTACTGTTTTATGGGTCACAGTTACATCCCATTCAAATGGGGGTGAATACAGGCAGGGGGATTAAGGCTGGATGCCTTTTATAACACCTCACAGAATGATAGAAACTGATTTTGTAGGCTTGATATTTTCTGAGTCGCGCAATCTACCACTGAGCTACCGCAGCCTCTACGTGTTGATTCAGTCAGTAATATGACAAATATGTGATTACTTTGCTGTTTTTGTCACTATTAATCCTCATTCGAATGGGCTGGACACGGAGAGGCTGAAGCTAGGGTATTAAGGCTGGATGCCATTCCTTACATACCATGGTGGGATCGAACTCGGGTTTGTCACTTCCCGAGGCGAGAGGTCTAATCACTGAGCTTCCGCAGTTTCTATTTTACATATCAATATTAATAAGCTATTTTAGTCGATAATCCGTAATTTTAATCAATGAAATGATGAGGCAAAACTCAACTTTGGCCGAGCTACCTTAACATGCAGAATTCTTCGTAATTTCCCAATCCTTTATGTTTAAATCCCTTTCTAGATGCAGTTCCATATTTGTCCGGCAGATGGCACTTTTAATAACTTCCCTTCCTCAATACTCCAGTCAGTGTACCTCAAAACAGTTAACAATGTTAGAGTAAGGATCTCCGTAGCAAGAATTCCGTTTGTTGTGCCAAGAGTAAGTGTTACACATTATTAAATCGTTTATCACATTATTTTGCCTGACGATTTATGTGTTTAAAACGATAGTTACTGACGTTATTTCTTACAAAACTTGGTCAACAAAAGCTTTGCCATTTGTTGGATATCTTAGACCATTAACTGAGGTTAAAACAAGATCTCAAAATAAAAAAAAACTAAAATGGACATATTCAAAAGATGGAGGCATTTCGTTTGCAGCTGGTTGGGGGAGTTGACTGCGTTGATGTGAGTAAAATGGATCCCTAATTGCAACGTTTTATGTCACAATCAGTCCCAAGAGACATGTTAGATCTTGGGGATCAACGCTAGAAGCCATCCTAACGCCCCGTGTTTGGATGAAACCCGCGTTAGTCATTCCCCATTTCGCGCATTTTACCACAAAGCTAGACGTTCTGTTGACAAATAATGTCAGAATATATGAAAAGAAATAATGCATTAAAGTGCTCATTATAGACTATGATACACTTCAAGATTATAAGCAGAAATTGCAGAATCTCCCTATGTGATCCAACAGGCTGTCTGTATAAACAACGTTATTCATTGGGCTGGCACTAGCTTTAAGTAATTCAATTCAGGATTAAAATTGCTAATTATAATCACATATTTAGGGTTCATTACTCAACACTAGAGTATTTAACAGACATCAGCTCATCCCCAACTTCCTATGAAAGAATCCAAATGCTTTTGACTAGTAGTTTATGCCCTGCATTGGTGACCTGTATGGCATAAATGCACGTGATACCAAAAGACCTCAAATACTGATAATTATATTTCACTAGCATTATACACCTACAGTGTATAATTCAGTGACCAAAGTGCCAAACGGGAAATAATGGGTTTTATAAGATCTTTTGCTGTCCCAAAAGGTAACAATTCCTAGATATGCCGTCTCTGAATATAGAAGTTTCACATTTCATTCACAGCCTACTTGGAATCGTGTTTTAATTATGATTAAATATGCCTCGGCAACCTGTTGATTTGTTATTCAATTTATTATATCTTTTTCGATTTTACTAAGTGATAATGTAGTGTTTTTATAATAAAGTTATTTGATTGGTTGATTATGTAGGGTTATTCCAGTACCCAAACTCTCATCCTAAGTTTTACGGATGATATAAACCTTTAGATTATGCGACTCTTGTAAAGAAGAGTAACTCCAGTGTCCTTTAGGGTAATTCATATTTACAAGTCACCAAACTTAACCTAGGCTAAAGTAACAGTTTACTGGGGTATTTAACTTCACATGTTATTCTGGGGGTTTCACATCTTTACAAGATCCATTACATTTCCAAATCAGTAATATGGGCTAATAAAGTTAATTCTTTTTCCAAATTATATTCTTAGTTAGTGTGATGATGTGCATACAACTGATGCCTTTTTAACTTCCATTTGTAGTAATAAAGTTTTTAGAAAAGCTCACCATTATCGGTAGTTTTTTTAACTTTACATCCGTCTCATTCCCGGCTACTTTGTGCTGTTAAAGTGCGTCTTGATGTTGTCATAGTTTTTATGTGTTGTCGATGAATCAAACTTGCAAAATTATATGAGTTACTTGATTTTAGCACAACACAGGAAAATCATACATTTCACTTTTAAAGGGAGATGGATGTAATTGTAATTATATTTCCCATTTTATCCTATAACAGTAAGGGGAGATTGTGGGATAGTTTTTTTGTGGGGGAGTAAAATTTAGCAATGGAGGAAGGAAGGAAGCACCCTTCATAACCGTAAACAAGTGAGTTTTAGAAGTAAAATTCAAAAGATTAGTAGTGTTATTTCCACATTTTTGGTTTGGTTTACCATCTTTCTTATTCTAAATTATATGTTTCATTGCAAGGTAAATCATGGGCTTCTCGTGTGGTCATTAAACCATTATGTTTTATAAAATGTTTTCCAGCTACTTAGGAAAGCAAAGCTCATATGGACTCTCGCAGTTGTATTTCTAGTTTTTGTTTTGATCTGCCACATGTCAGTCTTGTATATCAATTATTGTATTTCTATCTGCTTTCTGTTTTTTCATTATGGGAAGAATTATATTAAGAAAACCTGTCTCATTTTATATCAATACCGTGCTCTGTCTCCCGGCATGCGTTAATTATTATACTTAATGATGTTCCAGATAATTTCCGTCACTCAGAGAGTGCGATTATATTCTTGTTTTTTTTTCGCCATCTTTTCTTATAACCAGCCGCAGCTGGCGGTGAATTGTCGCAATCCTTTATCCCCAAGGAACTAGGAGGAGCGATCGAGGTATTAGTGTCGTCCTGATGCTAAGATTTACTATTCATTTTTACTTTGCATATTGTTTCGCCCCTCTACTGATAAATAAATTTATTTTTTCTGATTTAAAAAAATGGCACATCATAGGAATGTCTCTGATAGATTAAGCAGATAGATGAGTTTCTAAAAGTATGAGTACACCTCTCAAAGGTCATCGTTGACAAAATGCCTTTAAAAGGAAGATTTTATTACTCTATACCACATTAATTTAAGTACTGTACAAGAATTTTACTACAGCACAGTTACAGAATTGTCTTCATGTTGAATTTCCATATACTGTATATATATTTTTTACTCAAGTGATTTGTCAGCAGAGCCCTAAACCTCTCAGTGTAAGTATTAGCACTGTTTATGTGTTGCAATTAATCCCCATTCGAATGGGGGTGGACAAATTTGCTGGAGCTAGAGATTAAGGCAGGTTTTTCTTCCTTATGCCTTGTGATGGGCTCAAACCTGCGCTAGTCGTATACTGAATTGCGTGCACTACCACTGAGTTTTAGTTACCATCAACAAATCTCATCTCTAGCATATAGGCTACCTGGAATCATGGAGGTTCAGTATATAATTTACTAATAACGAAAAAGTGAAGATAAAATATTTCCCTGAGCGGATGTCATCATCTGAGTATTGCCTCTGACTAAGCTTAGGGTAAGTCTGGGCTCAAAGCTAGCAACAAGTTTCTTTTGTCAATTTGTATTAAATCTCATGATTTCCTATTTGACAATTTGCTGGTAGAAGCTTGAATGATAATCTTTATATCATATTTCGAATTAATCACCAATGTTATAAAAGCTTAGGAAATGTATTTCTTGCTAATATGTTGGAGTAAGTTATTTGTGTTGTTATTGTTTGACGTTTTATGTATCACCACCAATTCCTATTCAGGTAGGGGTGAACACAGACCAGTTGGAGCTGGGTACTTATAGTTTTTAAGTATTCCAGCAACCAGTGATTTGTAGGAGTGGATTACCTATTGACATGACTAACACCTTTCTTTAATTATCTGTATCTTTACAGCTCAGCATCATGTAGACTGAAGATGGTTTGTCAAGCACATTGCATCTGTTGACAAGACTTTGGCACGACCCTTTACCAGTGTGAGAGTTACATCATAAAGTCAGGAAGAACAAAATATTGGTTTGGTGTTTGATAATGATTTGTTTTACTATTAAAACCCATTCAAATAGGGGTGGACTCAGACAGGTTGGAGCTGAGGAATTGAGGCTAGCTTCCCTTCCTGATACTCTGCAGTGGGCATGAATATGGGTATGTCACGTCCCGAGTGGAGCGGTTTGACAACTACGCTACCGCAGTAGTATTCTAGTAAGAGTATGAAAATATACAGCTTTTTTTTTTTTTTTTTTTACTAGGGTGATCTATATCATATCATATCGTTCAACTTCTCTCATGCAGTTTCGTTAGATAGATTTCCTTTAACCTTTGCATAAAATTATATGCTATAATAATAAATATGAAGCTAGCCTAAGCCCGTTTTCCAAGTGTGTACCTTGTAGCAACATAACTGAGAAATAACACATATTTTGCCATAATATATCTTACAACTTGAGGGGAACTGGCAAAGATGCAACTTGTTATAGCTGAAAGCTATTTAGGCATAAAAACTAGAAACAATATTAATTACGAAATTGAACTTTCATGTAACAGTTATAAGAAAACGAAAGCTAATATGCCTTTATAACTGGTAGAGTACTAGAATAACAAAATCCCATCTATATACCATAGATATTTATGAATATTATCCGTTGTTTTACAAGGTTACGCATATCATTGTACTGATGAGTTTAATGCCAATTTTATTCATGTTCAAGTTTCATCGTACACAGTGAAAGTTTAGAGGTGATGCAAGAACAAATGTCTGTATATCGCACACTGGGATGCCTGTTATGCTAGAGGATAATCCATATCATATCACTGCCATACAAGAAACTCCACTGTTTACTTCAGCTCAAAATGACCTTTTGACTGTAATTTTTTCTGTTCTAGTTCATATATAATTATCTGCTTCACTTTAAAGAATACCCTGTACTAATTTTATTTTTCAGCTTGATGGCATATCCTGTTGATCCCAGCATAGTGGAACGAAAAGTTAGAGTCAGCAGGCCTTCATTAGACCCTTCAAATCCTTGCCCTTTCTTTTCCAGGTGTGTGTGTGTTTTTTTTTTTTTTTTAAGTAAAAATTAATGAGGGCAGGATGGCCAGCCATTATCCTTTTTATTCTCCTCTTACGATGTGCCGGGAATAAATGGGAAAAAATTTTCTCTCACTAGCAGGGATATGCATTCATTGACCGTATCTTGAAAATTGGTACTAAAGCACTTGTCTCATTAATGCAGATCAGTTAGTGTTTCATTAGGAAAGTATAAAATGGAAATTAAATGCATGTTTTTAAGGAACAAAACGTCAAAAATATTCATATGTATGTTTTTTTTACATGAAATTCCATAGTTGTCTGAGCTTTGCAGGATAACCACAACTTTGGTTTTGGAATTTCGATTTAAGGGCTACAACACTCCTTGCCCTTCCTTGGTGTCTTTGCCAGTTAGGTGCCAATATAAAAATGTAGGGAGGTAGAGATTGAAAAGCCCTGCTCTCCATTTATGCAATTTATATTGTGTCTAGATTTCTTAGTGATGCTATTCCTGCTGGCGGTGGAAAGATAATTTAGTTATTGTATCTTTTGTAGAGGCCAACTTGAAGGTGAAAGGGACCCAAGTTCTACTAGCCCCATCCTTTTTGAATTCTTTATAGTCTTGCCATCAAACGGCTGTTAAATGGGGTGGGGATAGGTAAAATATGATGAAACTCTGCTTCCTCCATTTTTATCAGTATTGGATACCTTGCAAACTTCAGTGGGGGGTAATGTCATATTGGAAAAGCATAAGTATGGCTTGTACATGAGATTGATGTCTTAACATGAAGGTTACTTGTTGCCCAAGGTGTATGGAAATATTGTATTAATTCATCTCAAGCACCCGCATCCTGTGTTCGTAATCATTATATTGGTAACCGATACCTGAAGTCAGAAGACTAAAACATTATTCCTTACATTTTGTCGTAAAATCTTGCACATTATGATTTTTAGATGATGAATGTGTGCTTTGACTCGGGCACCCCCCTTACAAGAGGGATTGCTGCCATTGTATATGTGTGATTTTCAGGGGCTGTTTGTGTGACTGTGAAGGTTTTAGGTGCTCCCTGTTAAAATTTTGGTTTTGTTCAATAGATCTATGTGCCTGTAATATGAATGTGTGTAGGTACTTTAGTAATTAATATATGGTGCAAACAGAATTGCTTCGTAATATTTAAAGATGTTCCTAACATATTTTCAGTATATAAGTGAGATACTCTTCAATCCTTGATATTGTCTTGTCACAAAATGACTGGTAATGAAGGCGAAGTTAAAGATGTTGGATAGGAGCTACATCGAGTCTTTTCTGCTTTTGTGTCCTACCCTGCTGTCTCCTTGGAATGTGGTGTCTTGTTTAAAAAGATATAAATTTGCAAGATTATATAAAGTAGTCAATGTTATGTAGACTTCCCATAAAGTTAACACAGTAATATTTCTTAAAAGTGACACTAGTAATCTTTAGTTTTTATAGTCATGCTATCTCATAATTGTATAATTATGCTTTAGAATTCTTCAGATTAAATACGGTTGAAGAAATTTAATCTTTCTTTTTCATACAAGAATTCTTAGTTTTGTGTGCACAGCAGTGGCCACAACTGTACAAAGGAATTAAGATAGCAGGGCTTCACTATACCCTGTCAATCTTCGCCTACTTTGCCAATTGTTGTGGGAAGAAATGGTCGGAGAGGAAGAGATCGTCCTTCCTCGTCACTTGTATTGTTTTTACGATATGTAAGGAATACATGTATAGAGAGAGAAAAAAAACGTTATGCCTTACTGTAGAGAATGAGTACATGTAGTGAGGAAGAGAAAGATGGGAGAGGGGATAGAAGTGAAAGAGAGATGTAAATAATATTAATGTTTTTTATTTCCACAAAATCTACTTTGGTTATTCATACTATACACTGCATATGTAATACAATACAGGGTAGTCATCATTTATAAATATTACAACACCTTTAAAATAAATATACAAAATTCGAGCATACAAGTATAATAGTTATATGTTCAGTAATTATTTTAATCATCTCTTTTTCGTGCTGTTTCTATTTCATTTATCTGCAGCAGAGGGAAGGAGACAGGGGAGGGGCTAGATAGACAAAGAGAGGAGGGGCTAGATAGATAAAGAGAGGAGGGGGAGAGACAAGGAGAGAATATGAGGGGAGGGGACAAAGAGAGAAACAGACAAAAAGTTGGGAGAGAGAGAGAGACTGGGCTCTTAAAGGGCTTTTCTTTGCAATTGCACGCAAATGTAGCAAGACTATGATTTCACCACTTGTGCTTGTGCATGCAAATATTGATATCAGATGTAGGTAATGCATACCCAGAGTCATGGACAAGTAATCAAATGAAAACATATGACTATTAGATAAAGGAAAGCTAAGCCTATTTAGAAGTGTTTTGAAAATAATATCATTGTGGATATTACCTCAAGTGTATCCATCACGTAATGGGCACAATAACTCGTTTTTTGTAAACTTTTATCACACTGCAATCTTGTGCTGTAGATCTGGAGCTTAATGTTTTTGCACAAGAGGCAAATAAGAAATGATTTAATTACCGGTACTTTTCGGAAGCTATTTGTTAAATTGGAAATTCCTTTTATGAAAGAGTCCTTGTTTATACTGTAGTTGATATTTTTAATTCCCTTGACGACAGTCTCCTTAACATATATTAGTACTCAGTGATATAATTGGAGTACTCCATATTAAATTCGCTGTTTTTTATATATACGAAGAATGCATTGTTTTTTAGATTTAAAGACTCGTCACCTTTTATTAATATACTTGGGGGGAAAATCCCGTATGTAATGGTTCTCAATCAAATATCTGAATATTTTTAAAGCTCATCACCACTACCCAAGGACATTTCATGTAGATAATAAAAACTGATACTAGAGATCTTTAACCCAGCCACTGAGTTAAGCAGGCCAGCTTAGCTCAGTACCCATCCCAAGCCCGGATAAATGGGGAGGATTTTCAGGATAGTCCTGGCAAGACACTGGCAGAAATTCTCTTTGCTCAATCAACGCATGGCTGGCCAAACATGGTCAGCCGACTGACAGATAGAGAACTATCTACTCAGGTGTATGGTGAGAAAACTCGAGATCTTTAATTGTAGAGAGAGGAAAAATTCCTTAATCTTCATATTGTGCGATACAGCCATATTTCTTGATATTGTGATGATTATAAGTTAGCGGATTTGGAAATTTAAATCTTTTATCACCATTTTGTAAAATATCAGCCACTTCAGCACGTTGGTTGTTTGTGAACAATGAGAATAGTGTAGCTCTCCCCATTTTCTGGCAGCTGGATTTCAGCATATAAAATGCATTCTTGAGTGTTGGTTTGTTTACAATCAAATTTCTGCACCAATAATTGAGCCGCGCCTATTCTGGTAGTTCTATAGAAACTTCGTCTCTTAAGTATCTAATCTCGTTAATTTACTCCTGACTGTCCCCCGTTCCAGTAGCCAAACGCTAAATGCTGTAGTCTTTTGTGTTAGGGTCAACTACCCTTAATTAATTAGTATACGTTTCTCTTCTTTTTTTTAATAACTTTCATTCTAAAACTAAGTTTGGCATTTGTACCAGTCTGTTTTTAGCACCGCCTTCTATGACACCAATTCCTGTGAAATTGCTGTCAATAAAAGTTATAAAATTTTTCCCGTTTGATAACCTTTGACGTACTGGTTATTGCTTGGATATTAACACCCGACTATTACATAGTGACTTTTGCTTTATTTTAAAGTACTGAACAGTTGCACTTTTGCCAGACAGGTGGCAGAAGTACAGTATATTACTTTGTTTCATATGCTTGAGCAATTGATACGGCATAGAGTACTTGTCGGTGTCTTATGTCCTATTTATTCAACTATGATAAATCTAGAGGAGTATGGGTTAAAATCTTCCCTGACCTCTTCATACATATCTATTTATATATGCAAAATATTGGTAAAATATTGTACTTTAGTCTCCTAAAGTTGAAAAAACAAAATCTAGAAGACATTGGAGTTACTTACGTGTCCAATAAGAGGGTCTAGGTTAACTGTTGACATTGTATAACATTTTATCAGAAGCAAATGAACTATCTAATTGGAGAAAAATTAGTTAGGAATTACGTTCATTTAAGCAAAAACTAAATTTGGGCAAACTTTAATCATCTTCGTGTTTTCATTTAATAAAAGACTTCAAAAACTCCTTTGGTTAAATTTTAGCTAAAACCAAAATTAATTTCCGATACCGGTCCTGATCAAACCATTACTACCTGACCACCCAATGAGCAAGATGGTGTCGGGATATTTTAGAGAAAAGAAAGCAGCATAATACATGTTAAGAAAATCACTTGAAGTTACAAAGCTTACTCAGGAAATTTTAGAGAAGAGAAAGCAGATTACATAATAAGAACATCACTTAAAGTTACAGATCTTACTAAAGCCCTAGTCATGAAAAACCAAGAGGTGTTGAATATCACAAAAACCCGACAACAGAATTACTGAAGTAAAAAGATGTTAGGTGGCAAATCCCATCTTGAAAGCTCATATAAAATCCCAAAATTAACACGCTTTCTTCAGTGCAGTCCGACACTGAATTACAGCAGAGAAACAGCAATACAAACTTTGACACTTAATCTGAGCCGGTTGGTGGAAATGTGATCATATTTCTAAAGGAAATAATGAAAGTAACAAGTGTTAAAAAAATTTCATGATAATAATGTAAACAAGAATTGCGGATACTTCTATTGATTTATTCTTTGTTACTGGCTTGGAGTCTTTGAGAGAGAAGTTAAATGGGATCCAATCAAAGGTGTTAATTACTATTCGTGTCCAGCCACCTCTAACCAAAATGACTAGCCTACAAAAGAAGGCAAACGATGCTTATAAATTAAAATTAATTTTCTTGACTGGTGCAAGTCATTTAAATCCAAATTCGTCATTGTAATAACGCAAGTTGTAAGAAGACATCAGAGGTGGAAAAAATGCTAATGTAGCAGATACTGTAATTGCTTGTTAAGAAAAAGACCCTTGAAGTATATTTCTTTGAGTAGAATATCGAATAATCTCCAAATCAAGGAATACTCAAGAGAAGGCCAAATTGGCCACAGTTATGAAAAAAATCCAAAAGTGTAGATACACTGAGGTATAATTGGTACCAATACCCTCTTTAAGTATATGATAAGACCATCTCTATTTGGCATGAAGTCAAACTGATATAAGAAACTTGTTTGGCATAACCAAGAAGTAAGTAATCATCAAAATCAGGAGCAAAAGAGAATCAACAACTGTCATCAGTTGTGGAACCTATTTTGATTCCAATGTACGGACTACATTTTCAATCTGATACAGAGAAAAATATAGTTAATCATTCTAGACAATGATATCAAAAGGAAATACTTCAGATTTTGCATATGGGTGGCCTGTATAAAAAAAAAAATTAGATATAGCTCAAGCATTCTAAAAACTGACACAGTATTGATATATAGGCTTTGCATTCTTCATCCAAAAATGGAGATACAGTATTCAATTATAAAGTTCGAAATGTATCCTTTACAATCCAATAACTAAACAATAAACAATATACGCAAGGTTTGCACGTAAGAATGTTTAAAGTTGCATGAAGATATAATCTATAATATTCCTCTGTATTCAGTTATGTCATTACGAAAAGCAGGTTGATCCTGGATGATTTATACTGTACATGGGTATACAAAACATATCTAATTAAAAATAAATTGCCAGTTTTTGTTGAAATTATGAAAAGTGGAGTAAAATTCCATAGTAAGTGTACAACAGTCCAATAGAGATATTACTGTAAATGGTGTAGTAATGCTCAGAACAAAAAGATGGAATAACATTCTGTAGGTTTCACTATAATACGGTTGAAAATAGGGAGTAAAAATTCAAAAAATGGATAACAACAACAAGACTAATAATGGTTTTGGCCTTGACTACTGATAAAGAGTAATGTTAAAAAATTAGCCAGTATTTTCATATGAGTAAAAGTAATTAAAAGGAAGTAGCTATGATCTGCTTCTAATAATATTTTTTAAACGAATTACAGTATCTATAGTTCAATAAATAGTATAAAACCAAATATTTCCATAATACTTCATATACCCAAGCACTAAACAATCTATAAATGTATTCTTAAAACACATAACCAGCTACTTTTTTTTTTTTTAACATTATAAGATGGTTAAGAAGGACAAATTTAGAAAATAAAATTTAATAACAATTTAATACTCATAAAAATTGTGAAATCTTCATTACTTTGAGTTGACGAGTTGTGGTAGTTTCTAAAAACTTTAAATAATTTCGTTTTGTTTACTTTAAGGGTCTTTCTATACCAGTTCAAACAGCATGGTAACAGTGCAGTATATATATATATATATATATATATATATATATATATATATATATATATATATATATATATATATATATATATATATATATATATATATATATATATATATATATTACAAGAAGATATTCAATGCCAAGTTAGACAATGAGCGTAAGAATTTTAGTTAAGATGAAAGCAACAATTTTTAACTAAAGCTTAAATTTTTTTTTATTGCTTTCTTTTCTTTTAGTTCCTATGGGCTGCTCAATGCTAAGAAAAGGCATTTGAATGTCTTCCTTGAGTGGAATATACAAGGATAACTGTGGCTAAAGTCATTTAGGTTTTGACATAATGGCCACAATCCCAATTGTGAGGGAATGGCTGAGTCATAGTACACGTTCACTGACGCTAATATATCTCATTCACTCCTCTTAGCTCCTTGTGGATAAAGGACTACCATAATTTCCTCCATCACTTTGTGTGAATTACCCACAGGATTAATGGACTCTTCTGCCACAAGACCCGATACTGAACCTGGTTTACCTCCACCTAGACTCATGATTCAAGTTTCTGACATAGTTTTAAAATACTGACGTGAGGATTTCAGTATTTTTATATCATGATATCAATATTCTGAACGTTTTAAACCCTGAAGATGTTACTTATGTATGAGGGTGGGTAGTGTACCGGGTTAAGTTCTAACCAGCGTCTGTGATAAATTGAGCTTGGAGGTTGGGGCAGGTTAGGTACTGCAGATCTCTTCCATTATTGTGTAGTAGGTAAAAGTGACGTTATCTTAGAAAAGGTTTATTGCCGAAGGAATTAAAGATAATATTAGGTTTTTTTTTATGATTGACACCAGGGAAAAAAAAAAAAAAAAAAAAAAAAAAAAAAACATCGGGCCTAGGCACGAAGAATACATAAAGTAAAGCGAAACAGAGATAGAGTGTCATGACTTGTCAGATGTGAAGGGATAATAAAAGATGTGATGAATATCCTCGAATATTCAGTGTAGCTGTAGGCATAGAAAAAGAACCGTAACTGAAGGAAGACTTAACATCGAACTGTCCTGGACAGACCTATTTAAGTTAGAATCAAGCCCCCCCAAAAAAATAGTAGTTTTCATTTCCAAACCTAGCATAATGTACCTATGAATATTTTCCAAACCTAATTTGCTAATATACATACATACATATACCTTGGCTGTTTCCCCCTTTAATTGGGGGGTAGCCGACATCAAAAAAGGAAAACAGTTTGGGGAGAAGTTATTCTCCCCTCTACTCCCCCTCTTCTTTGACGTCTCACAGGAAGTTGGTACAAGGGGGGGATTCCTAGTCCCCCCGCCCCGTCCACTTTTAGTCGCCCTCTACGACACGCAGGGAATACGGTGAGGCTATTCTTTGATAAAGCTCTCAAAAACGAAACAAGCAGTCAAACTTCACGCTTAACTTAGTAAAACTGAAAACAGGGGTAGAGGAAGGGGGTAACTTGGCCTGAAAATAACAAAACCCTTACAAAGGAGAAGTCTAATAACTACACTTTATAATCAAATAGCCATTGACATAGAATGGCGGGAAATAAAGGGAAAATGTGTACTTTCACACACAGTAACGAAAAATACCTTATCTTCTATTATATATTTTAGGAGTAGGTCAGGTAAGTTTTTTAACACCAGGTAAGAAACACAGATATCTTTAATGAATTTACAGTTCTTATAAATAGTTGTTTTCAGTGTTTTGTACTTACCTTTCACATGGAGGTGTGAAAGTAAACATAAACCGATTGTCTAGTATTCCCTACATTATGGTGTTCACATTTTGATTATGTATAGGAGAGATTAGTGGGGGTGTTGCAGTAGCTCAGTGGTCGAGTAGACAATTCAGGAAGGGGCAATATGGGTAGAATCCTCCCACAGGGCGTTAGGAAGGACACCCCGCCTTAATTCCTCAACTCCAGTATGGTTGTTCACCATATTCAAAAGGGAATTAACTGACACACACAAAATTAACATATAATAACCTAATTTATACTGTCTCTCACAGGCCTAGTCAAGGGTACCCATTCTGCCTAAATCACAGTAAAAGAAATAATATTTTTGCTTTTTGTATAAAATCTATATTCTTCTACTTAGGTAAGTTTTAGGAGCAGAAATAGCAGTATTAGTAGTAGTGATAGTAGCAATATATTTATCTTATAATAATAATAATAATAATAATAATAATAATAATAATAATTATTATTACTATTAGCAATAGTAGTAGTAGTAGTAGTAGGTTTATTATTATTATAATTATTATTAGTAGTAGTAGTAATGTTGGTAATGGTAGCAATAGTAGTAGTAGTATATTGATTATCAATAGTAGTAGTAGTATATTCATAAATACTATCAGTATTATTATTATTATTATTATTAATACCGACTATACACAGTTTTCGGTAAGAATTTGGTAAAGTCATTAAAAATAATTTTAATTATTACTTAAAATGTAATGTAATAATCTGATTACCGTACCTCCCAGCCCTGGCTCAAGCGGTGGTCCATCACTTCCTAAGTCGAGCATTCTAATTTCATGGCTACGGCGGTTCTAAGCCGGCCTAATCATATGTGGTTTATCAAATACACTCATTTCCTGTAATGTGTGCGTGTGTTATATTCGCATACAATATAGTCAAAATGTAAAATTTTTGGAATATTTAGTTTATTTAAAATCTGAAATTAAAAAAGGAAAAGAAAAATGAATTTCTCTCCTATACTGGGGCGTCGGGGAATCCCCGGTATCAGGAAGGTGGAGGAGGGGCGCACGGTTATCAGAAAACGTTGAAATGACAGCAATAATATAGTAGACTATGCTAATATTTGGTTTTCACTGAGTGATAATACTATAAAATTACCCAGAAAACCATTTATCATTTGATATCAAGGTAAAATTGTATTATATTTTTTTTTGCCGTGATATACATCAAAATTAGTCCACATTCGAATGGGGGGTGGACACACACCGGTTGGAGCTATAAGAGGTATTAAGATTAGATGCCCTTCTTAACACCCCACGACGGGATCAAACCCGAATTAATAAGGCTCGTCGCTTCCCGACTCGCGCGGTCTATAATGGAGCTACCAAGGACCCCAGTTTAACCTAACCATATGATGAAACCACATCAATGGACAAGTGTAAGAGTAGTTGATAATTGGAATTGGTTAAGCGAGGAGGTAGTTAATGCTATCTCAATCCATAGTTTTAAGGACAGGTATGATAAGTATCACTAAGTATAAAATGGAACCGATGAGGAGACGGGAAGATACGAGCTTTGGGCTCTTTCCCGTAAACACAATTAGGTAATCACAATTAGGTAATCAATAATATCGTGCTATAGGTTCCTTAGAATTGTATTATGTATAGAGAATTGAGCATCTAACACAATATATTCCGTTTCCACCCCTATTCGAGAGGTGACTCATTGACACACATAAACGGTGGCATAAGGTTGTGAAGTCTATTACATTGATAGTCAGGATTACTTCCAATACTTATTGGGAGTCTTCCTATAAACATTGCTACTTTTTCCACAGACGTTAGTACTACGTTGGTGCTGCATTGCTACTCACCTAACAAACTCTGGCTTACTCCTATACACGTTAAAATTTCCCACAAAAGTTGATAACTACGCTGGTACTTTTTCCACAAATATTGATGCTATACTGATGCTTTTTCTACAAATGTTGTTACTACGTGGATACTTTTCCCACAAACATTGGTACCACGGAGATACTTTTCCCCACAAATGTTGGTACTTTTCCAACAAATTTTCCTGACAAATTATTGTGATATTTGGAAAAAGTTCTGTGTTGAGCTCCAGTCTTTGATAATTTAAATCTATATGAGAATTTTTTTTTTTATGATTTTTCGACATATTTAGGATCAATCCATCAAAAGTTTACTTACATTAAAAGATATATATATATATATATATATATATATATATATATATATATATATAATATATATATATATATATATATATATATATATATATATAAATCTTTTAAATGGTTCGTACGGAATTTCTTCTCCAGCACCACTTGAGGTTCAAAAGGAGAAAGTAATGGCGTCTCTCGTATGTACCATCACATGTGAAATAAATAATTATATAAATACATAAATGCATAAATATGTAGATAGATAAGTATATGAATAAATAAAAACACAAATAAATAAATAGATAAATAAAAATATATACATATTTCTTAAAACACCGACAATATAAATAATAATAATAAAAATAATAATAATAATAATAATAATAATAATAATAATAATAATAATAATAATAATAAAAAAAATAATAATAATAATAATAATAACCATTACTCAAACTTACTGCAGTTAACCCATATTGAATCTTTGAATTCTTCCAATCCCCCGTTTTTGATATTCCATATTTTGGCGAATTTACTGCCATGTATGCGTCGTAGTATCTTCGTTTTTACATTTCTTTTCTTGCTACAGACAAAAGGCAATTTCTCAGAATGGCGTTACAGCAGATGCTAGCCCGCTGGTGAGCAGTTTCGTTAAATTAAAAAATGAAATCACTTTCCCTCTAATATAATAGCTGAATAACTGTTAAAAGAACCCGGGAGAAGGTATATTCGTAACAGCGTTAAAAGTAGTGACACTGTCGTAACAGCGTTAAAAATAGTGGCACCACTGTAACCGTTAAAAAATGGCACAAAAAATAAATAGATGAGATAAATAAAACAATGTTATTACAGTAGAAATTAGTACAGACAACTTTTTACTACTGTAATCTTCTGTGATACAGAGGGTTAAATATCAGGTTTAGAAGAAAAAAAAATCATGACCACTCTTACCTCTTCTGTTTATCCAATCTATTCATTTTTTTCCATGGCTTAGCGGGTTAAAGATGAGTCCTAAGAAAAAATTATGAAATACTGAACGCTCCTCTACTGCTCTTCTGATATATGACATCAATCAATTTTCCGTGGCTGAGTCGATTCAACATTGGTCTGCTATATCAAAGAACCCGAGTTTGAATCCGCCTCATTCAGTGGTATAAGTGAAAAATATATTACTGTGTCAGTTGGAGAAACGCGGAAGACACAGTTATAACGTCTATCAATGTCAATAGTCTAGTCGAAAGAAGGGGTCCACGTGCACCTAGTGAATTTTTTTGTTGGCACCTATTTTATTCAATTCCTTGAAATGTCTATTTTAAGATATTGACACGTAACAGATTCAAATAATGTCCCACGGGGTTCGTTTTTACCCTTTATTACAAATAATTGGTACGTGGACGCGAACCCCTGAAACATTAGAAAGTTGCAAAACTTTTGAACCAAACAACTTGCAGAGACAGATGAACACATTTTCCCATACAGTTTTGACCTAAAAAAATCCATTGAAATAGATATTTTTAAGTTTTAAGCACAATCTGACTCAATATTGGAAGAAACTCACCCCAAGAAATGGAAAATAATAAGAATTTTTAAAAATATTTTTGTCTATATACTTTGATGTAAAGTGGAAGTCCTTTGAATCATCTTAAGACATACAAATAAATTCCAAATCCATGTTCTAACATTTACTTAAGTTATTTTTTCCCAATACTACTAACGAGCACCATCATCATTATCAGAAGAGAGATTGTCAAAGCCTATCTCTTGGATTTCCATCTCTTCCTCCTCATCGCACTCATAATCTCCATCCTCCTCAACCACAGTCTCTGAGTTGTTGTTTCTATAAAGTTTTTCCTGTTCTGACTCCTCTCTCTACAGCAGTATGTCGATGAGAGAAGGAGGGAGAATAGGTACAACTGACCAGATGTGCTCTAACACCCCCTCGTCCACCATCTTCTCCCAGCCTATATCCTGATCATAGGGCTTGGGTCTCTCAAATATTGGCTGGTCTGCTCTCTTGTAACAAGCAACTCTGTAGTTAGATCACTGTACATGAGGGATGAAGCAGACCTTGAGGGGAGGCAGGCGTTCAAGGTCTACTTTGGAGTGCAAGCTCAGAACTTCGCCAGCACCCACCATTTTTTGCAGCATCTTGGCACACACGGCAAGGACTTTATTTGAGAATAGCCATACATGAGACAGGTGAATGCCTCCATCTCCTGCTGCAGCTCATAAGGCACCAACCACGATGTGCCAAGTTTGCTAAAAGCATATTGATACTTAGGGTTCTTCTGCAGTTTCTTCAGCGGATTCACCTTGGTCATGCCTTTGAATGCACTTGTGCAGTCTTCCGTAGAAAAAATATAGTAACCCATCAGGGTGCTGCATTAATCTGGACTCAGTAACTCAGCCAGTTCAGATACATTTATCAGTTTACGATGCACTCCAGTGCCATGATCGAGATATCTGAAGAGGTTGATCTTCTTGGCATGGTAAAGGAGGATCATCAGAATGTCCTTGTAAGGAGTCCTCACCATGCTGGACTTGTACCCCCACTTTACAGCCTGGTGAAGGTATAAGATGGTACGGCTATCCGTCTCCTCCTGGTCTGAGTATAGTTCATGGATCTCAAAGAAATGGACCTGGAACAAGTACAGAAGAGCATATATAAATTATAATATTACCAACTTAATGCATTAAATTAACAATGATCATAGGTAATTATAGTGGCATCATTTCCTTCTAACTTTGTCTTTCATTGAAGTGCACTTCTTGAGCCATGTTACAGCATGATCACCAGTCCAAACCTTGAGAAGTAAGTTGCAAAGTTGATTCTTGTTTATCTCATTGCCAAGGAAAGCCCTAAAGTCATGTGGTTTGCGGGTATGAGGACCATTGATCATGCATTGATCTGAAGAGCCATGCCTGAGCCTCTCCTGGGCTTTAATAGAGTCTGGCTCGTAGAAAAGACAAAGTATTGTTTCAAACTCATTTGATCCAAGAGCTGTAGGCAGATCTCTCCAAATGTTGGTGGCAGGTTGTTCATCATGTGGAGGTACAGGTGAGAGGGGGTAACGCATGAGTTCCTCAAAGTCAGTAGGTGCATCAAGCAACTGTGACTTAACTAGCAGCTGGAAGGCAAGGTTGCTCTGCTCCTGGTACTTGAAGAACTGCAAAAAAAAATGAGATGAAGTATGTTAGTGAAATATTAATATTAGAAGATCAAGTTTTTCAAACAAATTACGACGTACTTATAGAAAGTGGTTGACCAATTTGTCATGATCTATTTGCAGGTATGTACTGACGAACAATTGTTTTTCTATGCCTACAAGAGACTACATGTACTCAAAGTTTTAACTAATAATTAGAATAGATGTAGGCCTAGGCCTATAAGCCCTTGCACTTGGTAATAAGTTGAATGTGAGCCTACTCTTAAAATATTAATAGTAATAATTAATAAATTACTAAATATGTAGAAAAACTGAAAGAATTATCTTGACAAAATTAATATCCAAAAAACATGCTAGGCTAGGCCAAGGCTATATGAAGTGCCTTGATAAACAAACCTAGTATTCAAAAACATGCTAGGCTAGGCCTAGGCTATGTGTGTGTTATCCACTTACATCTTGTAGCTGTCAAGGGATGGCTATCAGTCTTTGAACAATAACACATTAATACTGTAATAATAATAAATGGATTACTTTACTTACCCAATAGTTTTAAGATAGAAATACTAATAAAAGAAACATAGGAGGATAAACTCTGGACTCTTGATAATTGCAGTGTTACCAGATATGTAAGTATGGCTGCTAATTGTAAACGGCTGATTGCAGTGTTACCAGATATGTAAGTACTGCCAATATATATCACTCTTCAGTCAACACCTCCACTCTCATATGGGTATTTCCTGAAGAATAGAAATATGGAATTGTTTGTCCAGTATTAAAACCGGGAAACAATGAGGATCTACGCAAACAAACCCCATTACCCTTCTCCCAATTTTATTAAAAGTTTTTGAGAAAATTGTAGCAAACCAGTTGTATGAATACTTATCAATAAACCATCTGTTTTCGAAAATCCAGCACAGATTCAGGAAGGTCTATCCACAAAGACTGCCATAACACAAGTTACTGGCACATTATACAAAAACATAGATAAGAAAGAGAAACCAGTACTTGCCCTATGTGACCTCTCCAAATGTTTTGATAGTGTCTCTCATTTGATTCTCTTATGGAAAATGAAAAGCTTACATAGAGATGACTTCTAGTTTAATAGCTATCTAGCTAATCGTATAATGTCAGTAAATATTGAATAACACATATCATCAAAGCTCTGTTGAATTTGGTGTCTCTCAGGGTTCAGTACTCGGTCCCAACTTTTTAATATATCTACCGACAATTTAAATGCTGATGTTCAGAACGTCATTCTTGTCCAATCTGTAAATGATGGCCAGTTTTTTCTTTACAAAAACAGAATATCTTGACCTAATCTTAGAAATGGAATCCACAACTGTAAGAGTAATACAACATTTAAGAAGAAATGGACTTAGAGTAACTTCAAGTAAAACTCAATTCATGTTCATCGGATCAAGAGCTTATCTAGATTGCATATCCAAAGACCTAGAAATTAAAGTAGGACCTTCTCATGTTACACTACTTCCTTTTTAGACAGTCACAGCAGGAAAATAATTGTGGAGGCATTAATGTTTAGTTACATATCCTATTGCTCCTTGATATGGAGCGGCTGTAAATAAAAATATAATAAGCAAGTTCCAAAAGATTTAGAAGTTTGCTGCTAAAATCGCTGTTGGTCATGGCAAAAAGTTTGACCGGGCAACACCATTTATCAGGGAGCTAAAATGGCTTAAAGTTAAAAAACAAATCTAATTCGAGGCGGTGATGTTTATCTACACGGTAAGAGAAGATGTCATACTTGAATGAATCCAGCAGATTAATACCATTATCAGTTTATTGGAAAGAAACACTCGACAATCACATAATCTCGTGATTCCAAGAATAAGAACAAAAATAGCAGACAAAACCTTTGTCTGTCAGAGGTCCCAAACTATGGAACAGTCTACCAGAGGACATATATCAGACAGAAACAGCATAAAAATAAAAAAAGAAGCTGAGAGATATTTTACACAATAGCTGCAAAGATTAGTTTATTAACCTATGTGCTCTAACACTTTAAAAATAATTCTATGGTGTTGTGATTTATCCATGATGTTTCTTGTATTGTATATATATATATATATATATATATATATATATATATATATATATATATATATATATATATATATATATATATATATATTATGACTATCCATCTGCATACTATGCAGAAATAAAAAAGTTATATTTAATTTAATTTTATTTGAAAGAGGAGGTTGATTCGAACTCATGCCATGGACTGCAGAAAGTCAGTTATGAATCGATCAAGCGACGGAAATATTTGAAAAATCAAAATCTTTTATAATGTGATTTTTCCCCCTTTTTAAGTGTCACTGTTAATCATCATTTGAATTGTGGATGACACAGATGGCTTGGTGCTGGACATTTAAGGCAAGATAATGTGATACACACAGCAACAGGTTCTCGTTTGGATGGATTCGGTTTTACGTCACGAACTCCCTTTTCTACTAAGGGCTAGGACGGTTGCCCATTATATACGAAGCATCGAAGAAGCTACGGTAAAGTTGCAGCTGCCAAATTTTACTTTACCCAACCTAACCTACAATAAATACATAATAAGAATTTTAATCAACGTAACTTATGTTCTCCAAAGTTATTTAAAGATTCCCACAGAAATAAATATATACATAAATATATAACTAACCGGGGACTGTGTGGTAGCGCTGTGGTTACAATATTCGCCTCAGGGGGTGATAGACCCACGAATGAGTCCATCGTAGGGTGTTAGGAATGGTATCTACCTTTAATGCCCCAGTTCCAATCAATCTGTGTTCACCCCATAATGGGAATTAATAGTGACATAAAAAACGTAAAAAAATCTAAATAACAAAAGAAATAAATACTCAAATGTATAAACTAAGCAAATATCTTTGTTAGGATATTTTCCTATGTTCAGATAGGGTCACTGCTGCTTACAGATAACCACTATGGATACTGTTTCGCACTAGCCTCTTTGGTGATTAAGCAGTGCGTGTATCAAGTGATCTATTTACTTGTGGACTGTTTGTTTGCCGTGTCATGTGTCATTGTTCCACTCGAATGAAGGTGGACACAGACAGGTTAGAGCTGAGGAATTAGAGCCGGTACCCTTTCTAACGCCCAGGGGTGGGGCTCGAACGCAGGTTGGTCACTTTCCGAGCCGAGTGCTCTAGCCATGGCGCTATTCTGGAGAGAAATTCACTCCACCAAAACCACAGCGAAAAGAGTTAACCAATTTACCAATTTCGCTCAAATCAGACGTTGCAGTTTTAGAAGACAATTTAGAAGACAGCGTGAGAATAACAGAATACAAATGGCGTCGTAATGAGAAGACACGAGAATTGAATTCAACCAAGTAAAAGTATTTGATATTTTATAGATCAAAAGTAATTATCAGCTCCCAAATGAGTGCCACTCAGCTCTGTATATAAGTAATTAATTATTAAGCACTTTCGCTTCAAGAAACTGACTTTTTTTTTTTTTACTGATGCATTCATATTATAGAATTTCTTTCAGTTGATGAATTTACGCATAGAATGGAATTTTACATAATGAAGACTGGGAATACCTATTAAAAATTGTGAATGTCATCTTTATTATGCGATAACCTGTTACATATCAAAGATATTAGATGTTAAAAATGTTTGTATATAAAAATATATAAATAAAAAGTGTATTTTTAAATCAAAATAATATAATTTTAAATGAACAAAATGTACACACGCGCACACACGCACGCACGCACGCACACATGGTTATGATAGAGTGTATAGGGATCGATATTTTGATATGGCTGGCTCTAGAACTAGAGGTCATAGTTTGAAGCTTCGTAAGAAAACTTCTTTGCAGGATGTAAGGAAATACTTTTTCAGTGTAAGATTAGTTGATAATTGGAATTGGCTAAGCGAGGAGGTAGTTAATGCTATCTCAATCCATAGTTTTAAGGACAGGTATGATAAGTATGACTAAGTATAAAATGGAAGCGATCAGGAGACGGGAAGATACGAGCTTTGGGCTCTTTCCCGTGAAGACAATTAGGTAATCACACACCACACACACACACACACACACACACACACACACACATACATACATACATACGTACATACATACATAAATACATACATACATACATTATCATCATCATCATCATCATCATTATTATTATTATTATTATTATTATTATTATTATTATTATTATTATTATTATTATTATTATTATTATTATTATTATTATTATTATTATTATTATTATTATTTTTATTATTATTATTATTATTATTATTATTATTATTATTATTTTCATTATTATTATTATTATTATTATTATTATTATTATTATTATTATTATTATTATTATTATTATTATCATTATTATTATAATTATTATTAATAATAATAATCATAATATTTATAATAATAAAAGTAATAATAATAATAAAAATAATAATAATAATAATAATAATAATAATAATAATAATAAAAATAAAAA